>BMAV01023545.1:0-69954 GCA_019973955.1 Trichonephila inaurata madagascariensis
AAAATGAAAACTCGAGTGAAGCTTAATAGTGCAAAAGCTTTTCTCTCTCAATCCAAAGTCCTCCGCTTTGGAACCTTCGAAACATCTAGAGATTGCATTAAAATATCATATGATTTAATATTATCAAGCCAATTGGCCGCACCCGGTGGATAATACAAATCTTTTTTAGTTAACTTTTAAAATGTTGAAGACATTGACTTTTTTGAGAATTTAGATTTCAGTAGTTAATTTACTTCTCCCCTTAAGTTTAAACGGGTAAGTAAAAAAGACTTGATAGCGAGCTGTTTTAGAGTGTTTTGAATTAAGATGAATTGAAGAAAAGCTCTCAGAAAAATTGGCGTTTATATATTTACTGTATAAAGATCAATAATAGTACTAAAAAACAGTAAGAAAAAAACATGTTGCCAAAAAATACTTATTTTTTGCAATATGTTAATTAAAAATTGTAATTCTGTTACAAAGCGAACAATTGAGAGTAAATACAATAAGTAACTATAGCGATAATTGAAATATATACACTTGCCTCCGAAAGTCTGAGTACAGGCGATCATCTTTCAAATTCATGCAAAGATAGCTAATTAAAGGAAGTCTTTCTGAACCAATACTATTTTTTATTGATTCCTCTAACATCTTAAATTCAAATAGTATAAGCAACAATTATCTGAATATTACATAAAATAATACAAATATTTATAACTTGAGAACGACACAAATCGATTGCACCAAAAGTCTGCGTACACTGAAAAAACAATTATAATAATGGATTTTAATTAAAGGTTACTACCTTTTAGAGCATACCCTTCCTTTCATGTCTTTCAACTTATTTGGGATGGATTTAACTAGTTTAGTTGTCTCATCTTTGTTTATTTTGTTCCATTCTTCTACCATGAGAGATTTGAGCGTTTTCATTTCAGCACATATATCATTATTCACGAGTAAATCCCACAAATGCTGTAATGTGCTTAGGTCTGAAGACTGTTGACTTTCGGAATTGGTTTGAGACATGTCAGAACAGCCATGGCTTCCCAATGACTTCACAATGTGAGCCATTTGCTTGGTACCTTTGTGCCGCTGAAAGTAAAAATCATTACTCACCGCAAATTTCTTGGCATATACCCTGATATTTTACTTCAATAAGTTCAAGTAACCAATTTTGTACATTGTTGATTCAATTAATTCCAGATTACCATCCGAAAAGCTTCCAATGCACCCCTAAACATCATGCCTCTTCCTCCATGTTTGATCGTCGAAAAAGTATTATCTTTCTTAAGATCTGTCCAGGAATTTTTGCAAGCACATTTTAGTGTTTTTTGATGCTAAATTGTAAAAACTACTTTCAATTGAATATATTACATTTTTTAAAAAATTGTGTGTCCTATTTAGGTGTTTTTTTGGCAAAGGTCATTCTCTCAGCTCTGTTCATTCGAAAGATAAATGGCTTTTTGAGTACAACTCGGGCATGATAGTCATCTTTTTAAAATTTTCTTCGAATTGTAATCAAAGTCACACTTTTTTGAATATCTCATCACCACTTTTAACTATTTGTGAAGCTTATAGTCTCGGTATTTATTTTTATAGAGCGTATTCCAAAGCAAGATTCTCGAGGTGACACTGCAGACGGGCGGCCGGATCTTGGCTTGGACGTTTAAATTTTAGTTGATTTGTAGTTTTATGAACACTTTATCAATGAATGTCGACACAGTTTCATCGATTGTTTTAAAATTTGCCGCCTTTTCTGAAGGTCTATGATGATTTTTCTTTCAATAATATATCGATCTCTATTTTGTTGCCTGTCATGAAACCACAAAAGCTTTCAAATCTCAAATCCTAAATAAATCGCAAAAAAGGCTTATAATTATTTAAAAACACGATTTAGTGCAATTATTTTACAATAAAAGGTCTTTAAAAGCTCTATTTTGTAAGTGTACGCAGACTTTTGGCGCAGATGTATTGTGATTATTTGATGGTCATTCTTGTTTTTTTCCCTTAAGATGAATTTTGTTGCTGTTTGAATAAGGAAATTTTGAAGAATTGCTGACTAGTATCTTGATTTTCTAAAGCGAGATTTTAATAGTAATTGTAACATAAATACGTAGGATGACTGCCTGTACGCAGACTTTCGGAGGCAAGTGTATATCATATATGCATACTATGATAGGTATAAAATGTAACTTTGAACTTCAAAAAATCGGACCAAATAAACAGATTTTTGGAAGCAAAGTTAAATCGTGATGGCATGAGAAAAAAAATCACATCGACACAGAATTTTTTGGAGAAAACCCCAAAAAGAGGAAAAAAAAAAAGGAAAAATCCTTTCTTTTTGGTTTTTCACCTAAATAGTTTCGTAAAAAGGGGCTTTTTAAAACAAATTTAGTTAAAAAAAAAACCCAAAGATATATGGCAACATGTGAAAACCTACCAGATTCTGGTTTTTTATACTTGTGAGGTAAATAAGAGGATATACTGTTGACAAAATTGGTAATCTATTTATAGCAATTAATTTGCATTCTTTTTTTAAATTTTTTTTGCCAGTCTAGTTTGGACTTTTCTACTATTTTCCCAAAAATAATCAAAACAGGGGAAATTTGTCAATGGCAAAAAAAAAAAAATAAAAATTTTTTTTTTAAAGTTTGTTTTGATTTCATTGGTCCGCCCAACGGTTGTGACATCAACAATTTACCAAAAAGGCTTTGTTTAAAAAAAACCCAGGTTTTTTTTTTTCCCCCATATTTTTTTTCCCTGAATTTTTACACCCTTTTTTATACTGTATTAGCAATCCCAGGGGTTTCCGGTATCAACACCGATTCCTTACATGGTATTTACCCCCTTTCCCTTTCCCCTGCCCAAAAACTGTTCTATGTTCCCCTTTCCCCTCTAATAAATTTTTCATACACAAATCAAATATTCATGAATATATTTTTTTTTTGTTTTATTTAAGTGCCCGGGGGAAAACGCATACGACCAGCCGATCCCCAAGGTCGAATCTCATTGCATTTTTTTTCGTTTTGATTTCCGGGAATAACATTTCTCTCTTCCCTTACCATCCCCCAAAACCACGTGGGATGCGGTGCCGTATTGGCGAAACAAAACCCACAGAAAGGGGATCGCAAAATAAAATTTTTGCCTCTGCTTAATATTAAAATTAAAAATTTTGGGGATACAGTTTCGGTTGTCTTCCATTTTTTGGGTGATTCATTTTCCATCAGGAACCGCACCTTGTGATCAAAAGGGGGGGCATTTTTGCTTTTTTAAACTAAAAAATTCTTACAGAGAAACTCCTATAATTTGACAAACATATTTTGGGGGTCAAAAGAAAAATAAAGTGTAGGTTTTACTAAATTAAAAAAAAAAAAACTGTGGGGGTTTTTTGAGACATCCATATAAGAATCCGATTGTTTTTAAAACTTTACCATGAAAAAAAATTAGTCTTAAAGAACCCAAAACCCGAATAAATTTTTATTGTATTTTATTTATTTTATGAATATGGCGTGGGAGACTAAATTATAGATTAATTAACCCACGGTGCAAATACTAGGATTTTTTTTTCCGAATAAAAAAAAGGGGTACTTTTTGGCCGCTAAAAAAAGGGGATTTAAAACATAAATTACCAAAAAATAGAGCCAGTTTCCCAAAAAAAACAAAACAACAAGAGGGGGCATTAAGTGTTTAAAACTGGTAGATCTCCGAGATTTGGGGTGATCGCCTTAAAAAATTAGCAAAATTAGCAAATATATACCGAAATATTTAAAATTGGCTGACAGCATTCCCGAATAAGTCTTTTTTTTTTAACTTTGGTTCCCCCCAACTAAGTAGAACATGTTTTTTTTTTAGGGATTTTAATTGTTTCCCAAAACCCAAAGCACTTTTGATTTTACTATATTTGGAATTAAAAATTATGTTTTCATCTTGCGTTTTTTCTTTTAAAAGTGGTCTTGTAACGGGAAATTTATTTTATTGTAGCTATGTAGGTTTAATAAAATTCTGTATTTATTCTTAAGTTATAATAAATATTGTAGATCTTTTTCTTAGATTACCACATCTACACCACTGGGTGGACCGCAACACCTTAAAACTAAAACTCTGTTAAATAAAAGAAGGTCTACTAATTTTACTAAATAATCTTTAAACTTTAGTACATACTCTCTTTGGTCAGATTTTTGTGATTATGCTCAATTCTTTTTTTTTTAAATAATTATATTCCAAAACGAGTTTTTTCTTAAAAACACTGAAATTTCATGCGGTTTGAAAAATTTTTTGATAAGTTTTTTGGTCAAACTATGCAACAGAGCGTCATTATGATAGTTAAGCGAAGTTATAAGTTGTTTAAATACTGTAGTTTAGAAAATTGTTCATTATATCATAAAAACAGTTTTAAGAAAAAAGAATTTTAGTAAGAAACTTACCTGTATTGTGCATACCAGCACCTGTCGCCACTTTTTCATCCTCACGTCTTTAGTTTTTTTAAAATGTCATGTTCCGCTCTCTTTAATCTCTCTGAATCAGCTGATTTAATTGTCAGAGCTGGAGATATCCCTAGTATTGAAATATCCTGACAGTGATGTTTTCTTGATTTTTGCAGGCAATAGTTTCCAACACTCCAGTTTTCAACGTGTCCAGTTACAAAGAATCATTGTCGGAAAACGTAACCAGATTATTCTGTTTACTATCTATCTCGTTACAGTTTTGTGTCTTTTCATGCAAGCATTTAGCAAAGAGATCGGGATTTGCCAAGTCCCTGAAGATCATCTTTGATGCAATCCAGGATTTCTAATAGTAAGGTGCCTGTATGTTCAAACAGGTCACCCCATTTTCAAGTTTCACTGGTTTCAATTTCCTAGCTTGAGTGGAAATCTAATTTGCCACTCTTCCGTTTCTTAAGAACTCAAATGCCGAATCTTGGGTACTGTTTATTAGAAATTCATTAAATACACTAAAAACTATCCGTCAATCCAGCGAAAACTTCAAAGTAGTTACAAAAACAAAAGATGTGTTAAGAAATTTCAAACACAGCAAGAAAACTACGTGTTTTTTAAAAAGGGGTTTTAAACCCTTCATTTCCTCCACCTTTAGTGAATAAAAGTCGCACTGTTCAGCTACACGAGAGCTTTTGGCGACGGACCACGTAATTTTGAACCATGGTCAAGTGACGTGGATGACACAGGAGCTGGCAACCCCCTCTCCTAACTACGACACCACACCAACGGGAGGACGTTTGAGCTCTCGACAGATTTAACGTGCATCACGCCCCTACACGGCGGGTCTTTAGTGGTACTGGGCTCGAACTCGTGACAAGGCCAGCCACGCTCCGATACCTTGACCACTCGGTTACCACAGCCACTCATTTCCTCCACTATAAGTTGTCTTAAATAATAATTAAAAAGAGAAATTGAGAGGCTTGCAATATAAAGAAAAGTTTGTTTTGGTATGAATGGACTCAGACTTTGAACACTATCAAAAAACGATAAAAGAAATACTTCTACTACACGAAGAATAAATTCGACAACACCGGAAGCGTAAAAGTTCACATTTAAAAAAACCCGCCAAAACTGGAAACTGTGTTTCTTTGACGAAATTCGTGAACCTACCCCCTTAAGTCTGTTTTAGTTCGAGCCCATTACCACTAAAGACCCGCCGTGTAGGGCAGCGATGCACGTTAAATCTGTCGAGATCTGAAACGTCCTCCCGTTGGTGTGGTGTGGTAGTTAGGAGAGGGGGTGCCAGCTCAGGTGTCGTCCACGTCACTTGACCCTGGTTCAAAATTACGTGGTCCGTCGCCAAAAGCCCTCGTGTAGCTAAACAGTGCGACGTTAATATTAAATCAATCAAATCAATCAATCTTAAGTCTGTTTTAAGCGCTAAATTAACAACACATATGCACTGATTTAAAATGGCGCTTAATTTCACCTTTTAGTATGGCCGTGGTAGCTACAAAGGTGGTCATAGTCACAAATTTATGGTTGTTGTAAAATCGTGTGCTTAAGTCCTAGGTTTACTAAAGATTAGCTATATAGAGAGAATGATGCCCGTACAATCTGTTGGGGCTCAAAGTCCTCAAATTGGCGTTGTGTGTAAGTTAGAAAAGGGGTGTCTACTCAAATGTCTTCTTCGCACTCGACCTTGGTTCAAAATTACGAGATCCAACGTCAATTAGCGGCTGGGACTGAGTGGTCCTGATTGCAAATTCATGGCCGATGTGTCATGAGTTCGAGACCTGTTGGCACTGAAGACTCGTCTTGTACAAGGAACTGATGGTCATTAAATATGTCGAGGCTCAAAGTCCTAGCGTCAGCATGGTGTGATATTTTGGAGAAGGGATACCAGCAAGGTATCGTCCTCGTCACCTGAAATAGGGTAAATTATGTTATTTGATTCGATATTAATTTATATCACACTATGACGGGACGCAAGAGCTGCTGGTGACAGTTCTCGTAATTTCCAATCGCAATCGAATGACGAGGACATCATCTAAGCTGACATCCTTCCCCTTTTCAAATTTCATAACTATGTCAACGGGTCTAAATTATGAGATATGTTGTCAATAACCTTTGTGTGTCAATAGAGGACAAAGTGAGAGACAGTTATATTAACGTCGCACTAAAAGTTGCACAAGGGCTATTGGCGACGGACCTCGTCCTTTTGAAGAATGGTCGAGCGAAAAAGACGACACCTGAGCAGGCATCGCTCTCTTCTAACTTCCACACCACACCAACGGGAGGACGTTTGAACCTCGACATATTTAACGTGCATCGGCCTCCTCTGCACAAGTTGGGTCTTAAGCGGTACTAGGCTCGAACTCAGGACACACCAACCACGAGTCTGTTACAATGACCACTAGGCTACCGGAGCCCCTATAGGCAAAATGCCGATCAAAAACCAATCAATCACATAAAGTGAGTGAGTGAATATTAACGTCGCACTATTCAGCTACACGAGGGCTTTTGGCGACGGGCCACGTAATTTTGAACCATAGTCAAGCGACGTGGACGGCACCTGAGCTGGCACCCCCTCTCCTAACTACCACACCAACGGGAGAACGTTTCAGCTCTCGACAGATTTAACGTACATCGCTGCCCTACACGGCGGGTCTTTAGTGGTACTGGGCTCGAACTCGTGACAAGGCAAGCCACGATCCAATACCCATACCACTCGGCTACCGCGGCCACATCAAACACATACAAAGCCTCTTATAGTAGAAACAAGATTAGGAAGTTCGCAACCTAAGCTAAGGGAATGGAATTCGCCCCTCTCGTAACAAAAACTGAGTAGTCGTATCATCAGACGAGTCAGAGACGACGAGTCTGAGAACTCGTATTGAATTCAAGTCAAACTACTAAAAAAAATTTTTTTTTCATTTCATTGACAAATCATAGCAATTCATATGTATAATCAGGAATACAAGAAAAAACTAAAATCAAATTATTAAGAATTTTTATACAAGAGTGAGGCTGCCTATGTTTATGTCGAGAACGGTTCCTCCGTCATTTGGTTTCATCTTGGCATTTTTTGTACCAAACAATTCTTCCTCTTAAAATTTTTGCATTAGACCAGTGTTTCTCAAACTGTGGGGCGCACTAACCCTTCAAGGGGTGCGCGAGCATATCGAAAATAAAAGTTTAAAAAATTAATTTACTGGAATGAAAAAAAAAAAACTTTCTAATATAGTAAAAAAATACAGATTTACATTGATATGATTTATATATATCATCTGGTGAAAAAAGGTCATCAAAAATAAAAGATTCTACTTTGAACGCTCATTAGCTATCTTTGATCCTATAACTAAATAAAAAAATATTTTGTTTGCTTTTCTGTAATCCTACGATGAGAGATTTTTTTATTACGTTTCTTTTAATCTAAAATATTACTTTTGCTGGCTTTCAAACTTACTGGTATGGTTACCTGCATCCCCTTTTTTTAGGGAAGTTGTAAATTATATAATTCTGTTGCGTTTTTTTTCACAATGTGAAAGATTTTTATGATACATGGATAAGCATATTGAGCACTTTGAAGGATTAATTGACCTAGATTTATTTTTATGAGTATACTGAAACATATAATACAAAAATCGTTAATTCTGGGAAAACTGTTTATTTGATACCAATGACCTTGACAAAAATCCTCTAATATGACAGTCTTAATGGGAGTTAAAATGAATTGATAACATATCTCCTTTTTGGGAGTGGCAAACGTTATTTTAGAATCTTAAGGTATTTGTTTAGACCAAGTTCCCGGCACGACTACTATTTTTCAAAAAAATATTTTCTTGAAAAATGCTGCATTTTTCCCTATGAATAATTTAGTGGTTTTAATTGTGATGTTGTACGACGTTATGGTTTATATATGTAAATGGCTAGAATATAAAAAAAAATTGGGCATCTGTGATCTCTGAAAGGAAATTGAAGCTGATCAAACAAGGGAAACATTTGCTGAAATAATGCATATTAATCATGTTAGCGAAAGTAAATTTGAGAAAAGCAATAAAACAGGGGCAAAAGGAAAAATTTTTTCAAAGTTACTTTAAAGAACTTTATCAAAAAAAATATAAAAACCAAAATGTACCGCAAAATGCACCCCCCCTTGTAAAAAAGACACAAGAAAGGGAAAAGGGTCCAACAGGATTTTTGGGTAATCATCAAAGGACTTTAAAAATTACAAAAACGGAAAAAAATTTGCGACATTTTTCAAACCGAAAATAATTTTACCTGTAATTTTAGCAAAAGTGTTTGATTTTTTCCTTTTATTAAGGTCACGCACTTTTTGGAAAAATTTAGTTCAGTTTTATTCGATATTTTCTCAAAATTATAAAAAGACAAATAAAAAAATTTAAAATACTTTAAGTATATTTTCTCTTTTTGAAAATTATTCACTGAAGTTGTGTTTTTTATCTTGTATATTGAAAATAATTATAAAAAAGAATTGGGTGCTTCACCCCCCGGGGACCATTAACGTTGGTATCGGTGCACCCCTAATGTCGGGCTTTCTAGTTTTTTAAAATATTAAAAAATATGCACGTTGTTATTCATTAGAATTTTTTATTCTTTTTTATTTACTTAACATTTATTCTAAATGCTAATTTGGAGGCTTAAAATTACAGTTCATTCAAAAATTTTTATAATATGAGTATTCATTTAAAAATCATTTCTTTTTTGTATAATTGTCATGCACTTTTTTTACTCCCCCTTACAATTAAGCTATTTTTCAAGAATAATATATTATCTTTTTTTAAAAAAAAAAAAACCCCAAAAGTTAAGAGTGGGTATTTCCCCAAGCCAGTAAAAGGGCCAAGTTTTAATTTATCAGTGACTTCCAGGGGGGCTTGTTTTTTGCAGAGAAAAATTTTTTTAAAAGGAAGGCAAAAAATTGGGAAAATTGACAGTCATTGTTATTTTTTGATTTTTAAACTCGGGATCTATATTTTGTCTTCAAAGTAGCCATCGAAAGAAAACCCGGGTTTCCCAAAAGGTATGATTTTTTAAAAATGGTAATAGTATACGAAATCTTTTGTTTTCAGTGCAGAAAAATTCCCGGCATCCACCTCTACCCAAATTCAAAGGTGATTTATTAAAAAATTCCCCCTTTTTTTTCATTGGATGTGAACTTATGAAGATCTCTTTTTCGGCGGGTTTAGAGCCCTTCTGGTATTTTTTAAAAGGAAACCCTAATCCATTCGTAACCTAAAAATTTGCCCCCCGTATGTGTTTCTTGTTTGTTTTTTTAACGGCCTTTTAAAAGCTCGCTGCGATTTAAAAAAAATATCTATGATTTTTTTTTTTAAACCACTGCCGTAAAAACCAAAAAACCGTGAATTCCCAAATTTAAAGCGTAATTATGAACTGTTTCATTCAAAAAAATTAGGAAGCAATCCAAATTTTGCCAAGACTGACTAAATTGTAAAGGGGGCAGCATTTTTTCATGTTTTTGTAGACGTCTGTTAAGGGTTTCCTAGACCCCACATGAACGTTCGCGAAAATCCAGATGTAATGGATAAGATAAAAAAAGCAAAAATAGATTAGGGGGTATTTTTAATGAATTTTTTACTTTTAGAAATAGATCTTGAAGGAAATAAATCTTTAATTAAATATTATTTTTCAATCTGTTTTTAATTTAAAAAATTTTAGAAAGAAAAAATTTTAAAAATTAAAACCCATTACTTAAAAAATGTTTTATATATATATATAATTTACTTAAAATATATATTACTTAAGGGTAACATATATAAAAAAATTTTAAAACCCTTTTCTTATTAATACTGAATTAAAACAAGTTTAATTTAAATATTAAAAGGGCTTTTCCCGGGGGTTTTCTTGCAGAGCAAAAATTTTTTTGAAATTGTCCCCCGTTTTTTCTATATTTTTTGCTGTAAAATCATATTTTTGTCTTCAAGCAGTCACCGCATTTTTGAAATGTTCCAATTTAAAAAAATTTGAGAAAGGAAAAATAACATAATTTTCCTAATACTTAATTTTTTTTTGCTTAAAAAATAAAAATAACAAAATTTAATACTTATGTTATTAATTTGTACGGTTTTTTTTCGTTTTTTTCCCAAAAATTTTTGGTAATTTATTAATGTAAAAGGGGGGCGCGATAAAATTGTGATTGAAAAGGGGGCCCAATTTGAAAGTTTGAAGACTGCATTAGAAAAAAGAATTTTGCGTTTTTTTTTTTTTTGCTGTTAAAATTAATAACCACAATGGAAATTGTTTCTGTCGCGTAAAAAAGTGTTTCTTAAGTTTTATTAAAATTTGATTTATTTTTTAAAATTGGCCCAAAAGTATATCAATGTAACAAACTAAAATGGTTCTTTTTACAAAACTTTTCATAGAGCTAATTTTTTTATTAATAATCCTACATCTCTAATTACGAGCATTATTACTCATTATTCATCTATATCAGGGGTACTCATCCTTTTTTGCGGCTGGGTCGCACACATATGTTAGATATTTCACGCGGGCCGCAAACATATGATGGCTATATCATGTAAACCCCTGGGGGAAATGATGTGGGGGGGAGAAATGCTTTAAGACCAAGATAACAAAAAAATTTAAAAAAATGTGGAAAATTGATCAAAAATTAAAACCCCTCTATTTTGTTTTTTTTAAATTTTTTTTTCTATTTTTGTTTTGTCACTAATTTTTCTAAATTGGAAACATTTAAAATCACTTTCAAATTTCTGTATCAGTAAACGGGTTTCATACAATTACCAATAATATAACAAATTTATAGGGGGGCCTTTTTACGCGTGAATTTCCCCGACAAACACTTTTTTTTTTTTTTTGTAAAGATTATTCAAGAAAACCCCTTTATCACCTCTTGAAAGAGATCTTCGAGGAAAAGTGTCATTGAACGATTCCTTTTATTAGTATTTTTTAAATACAACACTTTCGTGACAAATCAAATAATTATTGATCCATGCTTGTTCTTGACTACAAAATAGTCAACTTGTCAATCGTCTTGAAACAACCTATTTTTCAATTCCTCTATATACTCTATTTTTTAGCTCACACAATCTCTATATATTTATTTATATAATTATTTATTTATCTTGTTGGAATTTTCAATCGTTAATAAAATACATTTTAACGCACTCAGTTGAGCTGAAATTTTATATACAAGATTATTTTGGATGTCAATACAATATAATATAATAATAATTAATAAAAATTAATTGATTAAAACTAATTATTTACAGAATTACAAATACAGCAATGCTGGCATCATTTTTGGCGACATAGCGACTCTTTTGGCGACTTGTGTGAAAACTTGAAAAGGTTTTTTCTCACGTGTTAAAGTATTCAGTTGAACTGAAATTTATATACACGATTGTTTTGGATGACACTACGATACTTTAATGATAATGAATAAAAATTAATGACTACTTAATGGTGTGATTCTGTCCTATGTATATACATATTTATATTAATTATAACTATTTAATAAAAAGTAGATAAAATAAAATTTTTCTTTGTTGATCTAAGTAGGAATTGACTTAAATTTTTTTTTTTATATTACTTGTTTTCAAATATTTTTTGCTTGTAAGATATGAGAAAGATAGTTAAAAATTAGTTTCATTCATAAAATGGTCGCTACTCCACTGTTGTCTATTATCACTAATCAGAAAAAAAATATCAATTCGCACCCATACTACATTGACAGTAAAAAGCAAAATTAATATTTTGATTTCTTAACAAAGTATTTCTCACACAGAATTACGAAATTTTCATAAATAAATAAATTTCTCAGAGCAAAGGGTCATGACCGGGCCGCTTAAAGAGGCTCAGTGGGCCGCAGGTTGAGTATCGCTGATCTATATTATTATATCAAATCCTTTAACCCTTACAGGAACATAAAGTTGCCAAGAGTAAATATTAATAACTGTTTATTTTGGTTTATTTGGAAGTAAAATAAATAAAAATCATAAGAATGTGTATTTATTGCAATCTAAGTGTTAACTTAATTTGGATTAATGAGCACTTTTATCAAGTATTCGTATTTATTTATTCAAAAGTACTCATTTATTCGAAATGCGGCTGTCAGTAGCGTCGTTTTGTGCCTATGTTTGTGAGACTATGAATCACACACACGCAAACATACACATTTATATCATACCTTTTATGTCCCTTTACCTAACATTATTGGTCAATCTGTTTAGGTCACGTGCCCTGTATTTTTACGCTTCTACTTTTCAAGTTCAATGACCTAAGGTTGTTTTGCATCTTTTTAGTATTTGTGGAATGTTACAATTTCCCTTAATCTGGGGTAAATGTAAAAACTATCGAATATAGACTCGTAAGGAATGCTGCTCCTCATCAATAGTTTCTGTCTCTTAGAAGCTTTTACATCTCGTTATGACGGACCTTTGTCAAATGATAAGGACGACACCTGAGCTTCCACCCCTCTTCAAATTACCACACCCATCTAACGGGTGTATTTTGAACTCAACAGATTCAACGTGCATCAGCTCCCTCTACGGGATGGATCTTCAACGGCACCAGGACTTGAACCAGCTACACGCCGGCCACACGTTCGTGACCGTAACCTGTAGGCTACTGCGGCCGGCCCTACTCAATTTCAAAGGAAGCAATTTCGTAGCCTGATTATTTTTGAAGTGATAACTTCTTTCGGCGCGTTTTGCTGGAGAGTGTACTTGAATGATGCGTTTTAAAAAACCAAAAGCATTGCTACGCTCGGGTTTGTAACGCTCGTAACAATGGTAACAGTACTACCGAATGGTAACCATACGACACGTAACAATACTGCTGAGCCATTTGGGTCTAATGAGTCAAGTATCGGAGAAATTTGTGCAGCGAAATGTAGAACAGAAAATGGACAAATAATTCTAATGGTGACTATTTATATTTCACCCAATCAAAGTGTAGAGAAAATTATCGAATTCATTCACAAAAATTTAGTTGCCTACACTGAAGCCGGATCAACTCTTCTGAATAAATTGCCTATTATGTAAGGAGGGGATTTTAATGTAGATTTTTCAAAAGACAAATCAAAGCCTTCAATAGATTTTTTTTAAAAATCAAAATTCAATTTTATTCTGTCAAATGATCCAAATGAAAGTGACTAAGTACGGAACAACGCTTGACGGAGTTTCTTTTTTAGATATTTAAATAATTTTGAATCTTAAGTCCTATTTCAGCTACCATAAACCTATTGTTTCCTTCTTAGAATATAATTAATTCACAAATAGGATTGTATGTATATATTTCTCAAAAAATATTACTTTAAGAGTACAGACATATGTGAATAAATAATTTTATATGACAATACTAATATCCCTTTTTTTTTGTTTATTCAACTAACTAACCCCTCTGAAATAACATTACAAAATTCGAAGTTATCACTTCTATCGTGTGATCAGAGCAAACACAGTCTTTTATTATTATTATTATTATTGTTTATTGAGAACATTTATAGCCCCTTACACTACAAAGTATCACACGGGGGCTTACATAGAAGTAAGCGTGAAGCACACATCACAAAGAAGAGAAGGATTACAACACAAACATCCATGTCTTACCCGAGATTCGAACGCGGCCCCTACGACACCGCAATCCACTAACCACTATTACCTGTGATAGCGAATTTATGACCCGTGGGTCAAACACTGACCCACGCAAGCTTTTTAACTGACCCACGATTGCTAGGCAACCACTTGTTTGCTTACGAAGGTTTATTTATATTTTCTAATTTGTGTGGACTATTTATATTCTCTATTTGAATTTTTGAAACCCATTGACACAAATGCAATTTAAATGTTGTCTATAACCTTCAGTTTGATCATTACAATTCCAAACACTGGCGTAGCTAGTCCTAAGTGGACCCCGTATCCAAATTCTTTGGAGGCCCTTTTCGGTGGGCTCTCAATATTTTAGAGATATCTTTTTACACATTTTGGGGCCCCTGAAGCTTGGGGGCCCCGTATCATCGATAAGGCTGATTCGGCGGTAGTTACACCCCTGTTTCCAAAGCTACGCAAATGACAACAAATGTATATGAAAGTATGTAGAGTATTTGAATTTACAAAATATCAAATAAAGTGTATAATTTTGCTCGCATTTTGTTTCTTGAAAAACAATCGAAAACCAAAGCAAAAAAACCATATTTAAAGCACTTTCTACGGATAAAATGCACTTTAATTAGTTATGTTTGTAGAAAGAGACTTCCATAGCGCCCTTTTTTACCCAATATAAGCCAATTGAAAATTTAAAGATGTTTAGTTTTAAAAATACTCAGTTAAAAATTTTTAAACTTAACTCCGGTGCAAATGGGCATTAGTGACCCAAGCGCTAGTACTAAAAAAACATGAACAAAATTTGACCCACGTCCCAAAAAGGTTCGCCGTCCCTGCACTATACAATATGGGTGACTAGCCTGATTATTTGGATTGATATTTACATCAACTGCTGTTGTGGATAGATAAAAGCCACACTTAAGTATCCACAAAATATAAATACTTCACTGAATAGAAGCAACAATGCTTGCATTGTGTGTGAATCGTTCCAAACGTATTCATCTTAAAAACTCTGCATAATGACCATTACTTAAGCCTTCATTAGGACCCATTGTCTTTTTAAGCGCCGAACACTGAAAGCACATTTCCTTTGGCCCCGGGCGAATTGGAGGGGGCGGCCCCTTTGTTGATCACAGGAATCCAGGCTCCAATTGATCTGAATGGTTCCGTTCGATAAATGCTTAGCCAGTGGTTCGAGAATTCCGATTGGACAGTATTGTTTGAGGGGCTGATGAGAGCCTCGAGAAAACTGGATGCAGTATCTTAAAGGGGCAGCCCAAATATATTATGTATCCAGCTGTGAGATTCGGCCGAACGAATACCTAATTTTGTGTGTAGAACAGTAATTTTGGCTGTACAATGACACTTGTAATCAAGAGTTCTCTTTAGGGTTCAGAGGAGAATTATTACTATACTCACACAAAGTCATCATTTGGCGGCGGATCAGTTCTAAATTTCATACCCTAAAAGTTTTAATGCATTAATTTTCTTTAAAAAAAAGTAATATAAAAAAAAATTCAAAGTCAATTCCTATTTAGGTCAATAAAGAAACATTTTATTTTAATTGCTTTTTATTAAATAGTTAATATTAATATAAACATGTATATACATATGACAGAATCACACTATTAAGTTACTAAATAGAAAGTGATTTTCCTTGCAATTTCCCCTTTTCATTTCTATATAGGATGTCGGACTATTATTTTTGTTTGTTACTATTTATTCATTCATTAACTTTAATTATTCCAACAAAATAGTAAATCACAAAAGAAATCACTAACTAAGAAAATAGGTCATCTCAGGTGGAATTGGAAACCACGATATTTGGATTGGAAGTTCAACGCGCTATCCATTGCGCTACAGGGACTCAACGAACGATTTTCCTTTTTATATATGGTGTTGAACTATTATTTTTGTTTGTTAATATTTATTCCTCAATAAAATTTATTGATGAATTAATATTTCTGTGCTTTTATACAAACCCTTAAGATCGCTCTAGAGCAGGGCTTCTCAAATTTTCAATATTCGCGACCCAAGATTCAATCATAATTTTCCTCTCACCCCCTCCACAAAATAACAATGTATTGAATTCAATAATATTATACTTTGACGCTATAACTACAATATGACTTTAACCTCTTAAGTGCCACCGGTTAAAAAATCGTCTCGCTCAGCCAAAGCTTTAAGTTTCTGGACGTATATATGCGTCTTTACGTACGATCTTTATGCATCTGTTATGCATAAAATTATTCCGAGAGCTTTGAAAATGCGACAAAAAGACCTTGACAGTGATTGCGAAGGATTTACTTGTTTCAAAGGATTTGTGTGCTTATTTTTGCCTTTTCTTCCCCCTTCGCCCAAGAAAACATCCCATAAGCGGGTCTAAGCGGAAAACGGTGGCATTGGGGAGCGAATCTTCTAACTTTTAATCGGCAATTTAGCGATTAATTATAAACAGTACAAATTATCAAGATAAGTGTTAATACAAGCACATGGGATCACTGGCAATTATCAAACTTGCTCTTAATATTGTTAAATTAATTATAAAATACAATGTACAGTATACTGATACATTTATAAGTGTATTATATCTGTGTAAAAGTGTATTTTTTTACTATGTCAAAATGTATTTCGTTTGTTTACTTTTAGTAAATTAATAAATTTTTAAAATAATCTTTTGTTTTTGACTTTTCAATATGCTCGCGAACCCTTCGTGGCTCGCCCCACAGTTTGAGAAACGCTGCTCTAGAGTCTATAAAAACCGTCAAACAATGAATTAGATTATTTCGACAAAATCCAATTCTTTAGATCAGTGCTTTTCAAAGTTTCAATATTCGCGACCCAATATTCAAACATAATTTTCATCGCCCCCTCTCATACAATAACAGTGTATTGAATTCATTAATACTATACTTTGATGCTAAAACTATGATACGACCTTAACCTCTTAAGTGCCACCAGTGTATATAAACGTCTAGCTCAGTCAAAGCGTTAATTTCCCCGGACGTATATATATTTCTTTCCGAAGTACGATCTTTTCTCTCCACTGCTATTCATAAAATTATTCCGAAGGCTTTGGAATGCAATAAAAGGACCTTTACAATGTTTGTGAAGGATTTACTTATTTCAGATTTTTGCTTCTTTATTCCTCCCCCCCACCTAATGCATCGCATACTCGCGCCTACGAGGAAAACAGTTGACAATGGGAAGCAAATCGCATAACTTTTAAACGACAGTTAAGGGATTAATTATAAATCGTACAAATTATAAAGATAAGTGTTAATTTTTGTTATTCTGCTGATTATTAAACTTGTTTTTAACTTAGTATTGTTAAATTAATCATACAGTACTTTGTGCAGCAGTGATATATTTATAGGTGTAATATATCAGTGTAAATTGTGCATTTTATTTTCTGTTATGTCAGAATATATTTTGCTTGTTTACTTTCAGTAAATTGATGATTTTTTAAGATAATCTTGTTTTTGACCTTTCAGTAGGCTCGTGCCCCCCTCGTAGAGTTGTCCCGTCCCCACAGTTTGAAAAACGCTACTTTAGACAGAAAGTTTGATGTCAGAGTTTATCCGAAGAGCGAACATGATTCTCAATTTGTGAGTTTTAACTCTCCTCATGAAGATCCGGTGCTGAATTAAATATATAAAAAAGTTTTTCGTGATGCTGTCATAAATTTATTTATACTTAAGATATAGTTAGTAAAAAGGAGTCGTTAAAAGTTGAATTTAACTGAAGATGAGCGCCAAGATCGAATTTTTCGAAAAAAGAACAAATGAAGAAAGTGTATCAAAGACAAATTTTTTAAAGAAACCATTAATATTAAAAATTTACATCCAGAAAAGTTAGAAAAACGTCAAGCCAGAGTCGGAGTATAGAAAACTTAAGGCCTGGACAGTTAGAAAGGAAAAAGGAAGCACGATAGAACATACCATAAGAGTATTAGAACTAATTAGTGTTAGGCTTAGGAAATTAATGTTAGGCTTATATGAAGATGAACAACAAGTTCAATATTTGTACAATGGGGGGTGATCCACCCCTAGTTTTTTTGAAGATTATCTAGGTGTAATAGACACGAAGGCTATTGGCGACGGAACTCATTGTTTTGAACTGTGGCAAAAGTGACGAGGACGATATCTGTGCCGGTACCCTACGCTTCTAACTTCCTTACCATACCACATTGACTTTAAATCACAACATATTTAACGTTCATCATCCTCTCTACACGACGGACCTTCAGGGGCATGAGAACTCGACAATGCCGCCCACGAATCTGTGAATGTGGGATTTCTAGGTTACAACAGACATATATCTAAGACTATTTATAATGTAAATAAAAATTCCTGGATTATCATTTCAGCTAGTTTATTTTAAACTACACTTATTATTATACAAATTTCTTGAACAAAGAAAAAAAAATTGTTACTGTTTTCTCGAAGGTAATACGATGTTTAGGGCTGAGTAAAGGTATAACCCTTACTCAACTATCACTTCCCTTATTTAACTTCCACACTGCACCACATAAGTTGACCGAGGTCCGTCGCAAATAGCCTTTCTGTTGCTTTGTAGTGTGATGTTAGTATACCTCACTCACTCATACCACTTAAGGTATCCGACTACGTTCGAAACCATGATTTTGCAAAAGCGTATAACTGGATAATATTTATGATATTCAGTGTCACTTAGGTTAGAGAAAATGTATATAAGATTGTTTTAAGAATATTATTACAATAAAAAATTATTTAAGTACAATATTTTGACAAAAAATGAACATAGAATGACTTTTTCAAAATATTCTCCTTTTGTGAAAAATGCTTCTATATTATAACAATACTTTGACTGTATATAGCTTAGACCTCTTAGGCTCATCTAGAATTTTTGAAATATATCACTTAGAAGTGGGTTTATTCATGTTTTACGACAACAGAGGGGAGAAATTTTAAGAAAAAAAAGCCGGTAATTATTCCAATGGGTGGTAACTCTGAAAATAATGTGAATTTTTCAAAAAAAATAGTTCAAACTCTCTGGAGGTCTTTACTTTATATAAGCACACACACACACACAAAATATTATTATTTTAGAAGCATTTTTCATAAAAGGAGAACAATTTGAATAAAGGTTATTCTAAGTTACTTTTTGCCAAAATATTGTATTAAAATAAATTTTTTTGTCAAAATGTCTTATAAAATAATTTTATACATGTATTCTATTCTAAGTGACACTAAATATCATGAAAATGATCTCATTATGCGCTTTTTAAAATTATGGTTCCGAACTGTAGTCGGATACCTTAAGGATTTTGAACGCTTTCTAGTATCCTAGTTCTTCAGTCTAGCTAGTGTCACTTGAAGACCTTCTGTTGATGCTCGTCAAATTTTTCGTGGCTCAAAATCTAATGTTGGCTTGGTTGGGTGTCACCGAGGTTCAAAATTATAAGATCCGTCACCAATAGCGTTCATGTTGCTTCATTTTCTTCCTCAACATAGTTCAATTTAACCAGAGGTAGTTCCTGTTATTCCTGGTGCGGGAAAACAAACATTTGAAAAATGGCACCTCACGAAATAAGCTGTGTTAGCCACAGTGTAACACCATTAAGCTCAATCTAAAGCAATGCAAGGGCAATTGGCTACGGACCTCTTAATTTTGAACCACGGTCAAGTGCCGTGGATGTCGCCTCAGGTGACACGTCCTCTCCTTCCACTCCTCACCAATGAGCACGGCTGTTTTAGCGTTCATCAGCTCCTGGTAGCTAAGACTATATGAGACCCTGGACCCCTATACAAATGTAGGCCCTACATATGACTGTTAAATAGACAGTATGGCATACGTTGTCCAACACTCATACAAACAATAACCCGAAACAAATAAATGTGCATGGCTTACAGTCGCACAAACCGGCTTGACCATCTGCCGCCTTTTTACAATATGAGTAATGATGGTGTATGGTGTGTAGACCTAGGCCTATACATGCACGACGGTCATCACATGTAGCCAGTTGACATAGTGTCCGATATTTCCAGTTTTTCGGTAAATACGACCGAAAAAGGCAGTGTATTAGAGCCCTCCTGAAATGTTAGGTTTTCCTTTGATATTTTACAAATTGGTTAAATACATGTTTGGAATCAATGTTAAATACATGTTTGGAACTGGGAAAAAGCATTGGACCGTTGAAATTATTCGTATTATCTCATTATGGCTGGGTGGAGTACGAGACGAGACCCCCATTGTGAACGAGGCCCGGACCCCAGACCCAGTTGGTCCACGCGTTAAGACGTCCAAGCCTGGAAGTGTTCATTGGAACCAGGACTCGACGACGCCGACCACGAGTTCACGAGTTCATGACCATGACCACTAGGCTACCACTGCCAATTATCTGACTAATTTCTAATTTATAATTAATTTCAATTATCTTAAGCCACGGCTAAATATAACTAAGGATTTTGAAAAAATAGATGTACTTGTGGACAAACATGCTCATTTCTATGTACAGGGAAATCCGTTTAACGCGAAAACGGTTAAGACGAAACTTCAGTTTAAACTAGAGGTCTTCAGACTTTTTCAACTCATGAAACCCCTTGAACTTGAAGGTGTTTTCGTGGAACCCCATTCCCCTCACATTCTTTGAAGAATATGTGTCTCAAAATAATATTTAAAGTAGATCAACATGTTATACGTACTTTATGTAAAGCAACTAAAAAAGTATTGTAAGAAATTTTAATATAATTTTTTAATATAATATACTCATTAGTGTAATGTTAATTTGTGATCCAAGTGTCACCCCCCTGTAACGTCGTCAGTAGTTAGCACACAAGAAAATTTGTCACAGCCTCATTTTAAATTTAAACAGTATTTAATAGCTTCATATGTTATTAAAATGTTCATTAAATATGTCAAGCCGGGCGGACAGTCTTTTTCACAGGAGGTCAATCCTTATTCCGAAAGGCACTCGACAATCCCTTGCTTTTCCGGGCTCCTCTCCAGTTTACTCCATGGTTCTCTGTTTCCATCCCGGGCTCCGTCCGTCTCACTCCAGGGCTCTATCCCTCTGTTTCTTCCTCTCCTCCCAAGTCTCTTCAAGTTTCCCCCTCTCCGTCCAAAATTATCCCCTTTTAAACACCAGGGGCGAGTCCACCATACGCCCTCGTCTTCCTCATTGGCAGGCCAAAAAAAAAGGTCTGCCCTCGTTCCCCGGGCCACTTTCGTCTCCCATTTGCGCGGCAAACACAAACACATTCCTCGTCTGTCTGGAATCCAAGGGCGCCATAATTCTCATCCATTCATCTCACCACCTGGGCCTCATAGCCCTATTCTCTAGGCATCGACTTGCATACAGGCTTCGCCTATTCAAGACTTTCATACAGGAATGCCTATTGTCACCGGCATTCTTTAGCCATTGTAAATTCCAGACCCGATGTCCGCGCTTGTCCGAGGCCAGACAACAAACAATGACCCCATGGCCACCTGCTCTTGTCACCCAACATCTGTTTGGGGCCATAAAACTTCAGATGAATAGATAGGGTGGGTTCACCCCAATCGAAGACGTCACACCCCCTACCCATGCATTACATATAGTAAATGGGATATGTGCTTCCTTTTTCAATTCCTACACACACACACACTATTTGGTCACACTCTCTATATATTTATTTATTTATCATGGTGGAATTTTCAATCGTTAATAAAATACATTTTAAAGCGCTTCATTGGACCGAAATTTTATATACATGATTATTTTGAATGACAATACAATAATTTAATTATAATTAATAAAAATTAATTTTGATTAAAACTAATTTTTTAAAGAATTACAAATACAGCCACGTTGGCGACTTGTGTCAAAACTTGAAAAAGTTTTTTTTCTCACGTTTTAAAGCATTCAGTTGAACTGAAATTTTATAGACACGATTGTTTTGACGACAACACGATACTTCAATGATAAGGAATAAAATTGAATTACCACTTAATGTTGTGATTCTGTCCTATGTATATACATATTTATATTAATTGTAACTATTTAATAAAAAGTAGCTAAAATAAAATTTTTCTTTGTTGATCTAAGTAGGAATTGACTTAATTTTTTTTTTATATTACTTATTTTCCCACAAACTATCGAAGTCTAAGTCTACTGAAATTAAATGTGATCGCATTACATATTCTGAGTTTTACTTATTTTAATACTTTGTTTTTGTAGTTATTTAAACGTGCATTCCAACGATGAAATGAATGACAAAATGGACGATTTCGAACAATTTGTTGCTGAAAAAGAAAATGCAAAGAAAAAATGTCAGATTATTTTTTCTAAAAACTCAAATAAAGGGTTTGATTTTCAAAAAACTTGAACATATTGCATTAAATTTCATTTACTTTTTTGTGAATTAATTTGATTGATTTTTTTTTAAATACATGCATATGTATGTATCTATGCAAATGAAATGTACTCTAATAAACTTAATCTTGTTAAATACATTTTTTTTTGTAATATCCTTTATCACGAAAAAATATTTTCGTCCCCTCAGATTTATGTTAAACCGATTTTCACTGTATATTCATTTTTTGCCGAATTTCAATTTAAAAGAAGACAGTATTTTTGCAAAAGCTGGAATCTTAAATAACTTTTTACTTAAACACTTGGAAAAGTAAAGCTTAAACATTTTATTGCTTGTCTGAAGTGGAAAAGAAACGATACAATATATTTTTTTTTCCCTGTGCAACAAACACTCAAAGCTTTACACAAGATTCCCAGACAATTTCTAATCAAACATCTTTCTTGAGAATTCGTCTCCCGCTGATATTTTTACCAGAAGCACTTTTTAACACCCAAGAGGCCGAGAGAAATTCTCCCTACACCCTCCCACCCCCTCTCCGAAAGAAGGGAAGAGAGAGAGAGAAATGTCATTTCTCTAGACGACGAACGAAACTCGTTTAGTTGTCAATTGCACATGGGACCGCGATTCCTTTTTTATTTATCTCTCAAATATGTATCGCGTCTATTCTCTGGATTTGTCTAGTCCCACATATTTTGCGGCGCTGAGTATAATGTTTTGGAACGACATAGAGGAAAAAGAAATCTATTGTATATTTCTCAGATTACAGTACAAACTGATACACGGCAATTCCCAGGATTGAATAATTCTAATTTTACGTGATTCCTTTTTTTTTTTCCCTTTTTTATGTAATACAAAAAATACTTAACGGAAATTGATATCCCATTTACGATGTCATTTATGATCAGTTACTATGTATCATATGTCCAAATCAGGAGCGGGCAACCTGTTTTTTGCTCGCGGGTGGCATTGTGGGAGCGGAGGATGCCGGAGGGCTGCACCTTTTTAAATGATCGCATTCGGTATAAGAAATAATAAATATAAGTTGTGAAGGGTCTGTCTGCATTCCCTTGAAATACTAATCCTCTTGGGAAATATTGGGTCTTTAACAGTAGCGCCACACGAAGGGGCATCGTCGAAAGTTCACCATTCTTGTATTGTGCTCCTTTTGATTTTGGCAATTTTCGCAAAAAACAGAAAAAACTAATTATTTAATAAATAATTAGCATTAATTAATAAAATTAATTATTAATAACAAATATTTATTTAAAATTTACGTACCGTATACTTAGAATTATAATCAATCGGAAGAAAAACAAGGGCTTTGCTGGGGGGGGGGATTCCAGACCCCTAGAACCCTCCCCTTGCGTGCGCAACTGGTCTTTAAAAATTATTATATTATCAAAGCTTCCTCCCTCGAAAAAGACGACGGGGGCATACAAATTAAGACTTGTATATACAGTTTAAGCTTTCAGGTTAGAAAATTGGGAGATAGGTTAGACTGCTAGTGGCTAGCAGTGATTATTTAAATGTGGCGTGGATTTTTCGTAGCTGATTATTCTAATATTAAAGTTGACGATTTGTCAACTAGGAATCAAAGTAGATTAGGTAGCTAAAAATTGGAAACTATTGCCTAGATGTAAGTGATTGATTATGTCTTCTCGTATCTCATCTGCCTACCTCGTTAATTGCTCTCCATATTTGGAATTTAAGTGCATCTCTAAACTTGGTTAATTGAATTTGTGTTGTTGTTTTTTATTTGAGAATAAATTGTAGTTATTGTGAATGTGTGGGTAGTCTTCCTTCCGAATCTCCCACACCACATTGGTCGTCGAGGGGCAAAATGTACAAAGTTAAGTGAAATAATTGTAGTTTCATTCAATTTATTTATTGTGCTAATTTCATACTGTCTATAGCTGCAAGTACATTTAATTTTAGAATCAATATTCAGATATATGACTGAAGTCAGGGGAGTAACGGAGAATGTTAGGGCCCTTCTATAAAGTCAGGTTCGGGGCCCCAAGACGGATCTCTCAAGGGATTGCAAAACCATAACTTCAGGCTTTCATCCCCCCCAGAATCTTCCCTCCTCCCCTCAATGTGGGGGGTTGAGGGTATACGTTACGCCACTGACTGAAGGACGCTTTCAGAAATCACGCCAACCAATGTAATATTAAGAAAAAATTCCACAAATGTTACGTAGATCGGAGTTCGAGGATTTTATGCAGTCAGTGGTGAAGAGCAAGACAGTTTGTGAAGCCGCCCCCTTAGGTGACCGTTTCTTTGATTGTCCCCGTGAACTAGAGGTGTAGGGTTTACAAAAGGCATCGACATTTTTATATAATTCTTAATATGACTTTATTAAGAATGAAACTTAAGTATTTAACAATTTAGATAATATTATATATATGCGAGAATCTACTATGAACAAACACACAGTAATAGTTAAACCGGATCGCGTAACTCGGACCACTATCAATACTTAAATCGCCTAATCTCACTTCTAATAATATTACGTCCTAATATCAAATAATCAATCCTACCTTAATGCAACTTTAGTTTCAATCTTATGAAGAGAAGTCTGGGCGCAAGTGTAATGGTATGCACCTTGACCTAATGGTTTAATCTTCAAGGTAGCTTCACAATTGGCTGCCAATTCTCGCTTGTATCACTTTCACACATAATATTCCCCAAATTGCCATACGACTTACTCAAACTTCTGTTATTTAAAAGCTATCTTATTTGCATTTCCTCTTCACATTTCGCTTCTTGGGTTTTGGTCGGAAAAGAGTTGGCATTAATCATGGCCCCCAAAGAACCCAGAGGTCATGTTAAAGAAAAGACGCGTGAGTCCGTCACAAGTTCTTCAGGAGCGATTGAAATTTATTGTAAAAACAATCCTTGAAATACAGCACTATATTCGCAGAATAAATCTCGGAAAGCATTTACATCTTCTATGGCGTTCAGACACAACTATCAGTGTCTGAAATACAAGTATGTTAAAGATTATTCGCAAGCACACGCTCGTTCTGTTCAACAACCGAAGTAATCACTAATCGCAGGCCGACTCTTCACGGTCAAACCAATATACTGATCTTCAACGGTCAAAACAAGACTACAATGTTTCGGTGAACGACTCCCTATTTACAGGCCTCATGCATCTTTCGGGAAAGATTCGCTTCCATCATAGATCGTGATATTAGTAGATTTCAATAAATTCCAGAAGGATCCATAGGGTCACAAACTCACCAACATGATCACCAACTCTTCAAAATGGTAGCCATGTCTCCACCATGGTCGCCAAAAATGATGCCAGCTCGGCTGTATCACCAAGATTTTGCCATTTCCATTGAATCGCCAATATAATGTAAGTAATGGCGTTGCTTGAGAATATTACAATTTTAGGATAAATAAAGTACAACAGAGAGTATTATTAAAGTATTTCACATTCAGATATAAATTATTTACACTATTTTACGTACTCATTACGTAAAAATTCGTAACGATAATATCCAAGAAGTGACAGATTGTCAATGTATATACGATTATACACATTTTTGTATAAAAAATGAATATGTTTTAATCATAGTGGTTAAAAGTTTTGATGCTTCTGACAAGATTGAGTCTATATCGGGTATAAAAAACAATCTTGGTATTTCATATTGCTTCAAGGTTTTAATGAATTTTCCTTTTTTTACAATTTTAGTTTAACCTATTAGATGTGGCCGCAAATTGCGAGATCTACCAACAAACACTCTCGCAGAATTTCAAAGTTCTACACAATAGGCAATCAACCATTTTATCCGAAAATTATACGCTTTGAACACATGTTTACGTGGATTACTGGGTCATTCATGATTAATCTAGTATAAATTCACCCTTTTTATATTTATACGTCGTTTATATAAGATGAGTCCTTTCTTAGCTAAACCAAAACAAAAATTGTAGAAAGCCTTCTATAATTTTGAGGTTATTTTACACACACAAAAAAAACTGTCAATAGATTAGATTGGATTTGATTTTATTGATTTTGAGTACCATTGCACTTTGAAACTACACGAAGGCTATTGGCGACGAAATCGATAGTTTTGAATCTCGAACAAATGCCAAGGTGATACCTTTCTCTAAATTACCACACCATGATAACGTGAGGATGTTAAGTCAGATTTAATAGTCAAAAGCCCGTCTACGGGTGTTCTTCAGTGATAACATCAGAATTTGACGGAAAAAACGCTGGTCGCGTTCAAATTAAATAAAATTAAAAAATATCCATGGTATGGTTAACAATTGGGTTGGGTGTTTTTTGGTTAGTGTTAAAAAAAACCCGAAAATTTTGGGAAAATTTTTTAGATATAAAAAAAAATGAAAAGTTAATATGATATTCTGGCTTCACTATTCTTTTTCAGAAAAAAACATTTTTTTCACACTTTATTTTTAACCGAGTCGATTCATTTTTTTTGTTTTAAAAAAGTGTTTCGCATTTTTAAACCCATACCGTAATGTCAAGGGTGTTTTCGGTTAATGGGAAAAATAGGACCAAAATTTGGGAAAATTTTTTCAGATATAAAAGAAATGAAAATTAATATGATATTCTGGCTTCACTATTCTTTACAGAGCAGCATTTTTTATCACACTTCCTATTTTTAACCGAGTCGATTCATTTTTTCTGGTATAAAATGTGTTTTGCATTTTTTATCCTATACCGTAATGTCAAGGGTGTTTTCGGTTAATGTTAAAGAATAAGACCAGAATTTGGAACATTTTTTCAGATATAAAAAATTGCATCAAAATATTCTCTTCTACCCTTTTTAGAACAAAATTTTTTTTATTATACTTCCCGTTTTTAACCGAGTTGGTTCATATTTTTCTGGTATAAAATGTGTTTCGCGCTTTTTCTCCTATATCGTACTGTTAAATGAGCTATACCTTCACGTATTAAAACAAAAAGGAAATTTTCAGGGAATATTTTGATTTTAAAAACACATTTTTTTAAAGAGGTAATTTAATTTAAATTTTCCAGGGAAAATTGGATCTTTTTTTCTGCCTGAAAATGTGCTTCACGTTTATCGGTTTTTGAGAGCCACCAAAAACAGCCTTAACGAAAAAAAATTTTTCTAGAGTTACTTTGACGCCCGTAGGGAAAACTTGAAAGTTTTGGGGCAAACCCCGTAATTTGAGCCTGGCTAGTGACGAGGACGACATCTGGGTTTGCCCACCCCTTTTCAAACTACCCCATCACTCCGACGGTAAAACTTTGAGCTCTACAGAAGGCATCAGCCCCCCCCCCAGGGGGTCTTGTGGAACCAGATTCAAACCCCAACAGTCCACGAGTTCGTGATCCCCTGGGACAAGGCAAAACTGGGCTTAGGTTATAAGGCCGGCTTTTTCGGGAGACATACCATCCTGTATAACTTGTGGGGGGGTGACGGAAAGCTAGAGGGTGGGATTATCTAAATGATGAAAATTATGTAATTTTAACACAACTTTTATTAAAAAAACTTTAAAATTTTTTAATTCAAATAACAACTTTCTTTAAAATGAGAATGCCAACAATTAAACCTTTTATTCAAGTCAGATCACGCAACTAGAAATTTATCTTAATTATATTAATTTAACTGTCTAATCTAACTTCCTAACAAAATATTACCTTTATTGAGTCACCTTCCTTCCTAGGTTAAAAACCTATTTTGTTAATTTTTAATAAAACTCGCTTTCTTAACCTTATTTTAATTTAAGGGAATGACTCTTTTTTCCGTTTTTAGGACGCTAACCATTCCAAAAAAAATTCCGCACTGTTATTCTAGGCTTGCCGGGTATCTCCCAAACTTTTTATCCTTTTTAAAATACTCATTTGATATTCGATCCGTTTTCTTGGTAGGGGGGGTTTTTCCTGGCGGGCCGTCAAAACTTTGGGAGTTAAAGAAGAACCAAGCGTCACACTTTTAAAATATATGAAAATTTAAAAAAATTTTAAACATTAAAATTTCGTTTCTTCTTTTTTAAAAACTTCTAAAAAGATTTTCCTTTTTTGTGCCCAAAAAAAAACCTTTGTAAAAATTTCTAAAAATTTCCTTTTTTTGGGAAAAAGTAGAGAATCAGGAAAATATTGGGAAAATTTAAATCCCGTTTAATTTATTGGTAGAAAGAGCGCCAGAAACTTCTCATGTTAATTTTCAGCAACGTTTATACATATATTTGCATAAATGAATTGGGGAGCACTTTCTTTTAAATCTGAGCATAGGTATACATAAGGTCCCAACAGAAATGACAAAAACACTTTCAGGGGGTTAATAAAAGATTTGGGGAAATAAAACTTATATGCAGGGAATTTAAAAGTAAATTTTAAATTTACTAGTGAAAGGGTTTTAAAATTTCAAAATAAAGTTTTAACGGTATATTATTTGTATTAACACTTTTTCACGAAGCTTTTAATCTTAATTCCAGCATTATGGTACTTTGACATGGGTTGTTCTTGCATTGAGCCGCAGAAATAAAATAAAAAATGTTTTCGAAAGCTTAGTTTTGGAAGGAATAAAAGTTGTTACTTTGTACAAAGCTTTATTTAAATATTATAAACGAAAATGTTAATTGGAGTACAATAGTCTTGAGATCGCTCGAGCAGCTGCTGGGAAAGGTTTTCATCCCCTTTTCTGCGCATGCTTAGTTCCCCTTTTACCCCTTGGCTCTTCTCTCTAAAAGATTACCGACCTCTGGACAAAACTACCGAGGCTCTACATCATGAACAGAAATTACGCATTTTAATCAAACACAAAAATAATGCAGTAATATATAAGGTGTGAAAGAATGGAATTAGGGATTGCAATATCGGACCAAAAGTCCAATACCGGTATTCGGTATTTTTTTGATCTTTCATACCGGTAGTGAAATTTTAAAAAGAAAATAGGTGTTTCTTTTGTTTCATTTCCCGTTTTTTGGGGGCAAATATTTTAAAAAAAAATAATTTGAACTTATAAATTATAAAAGAATAAAAAAAATCCCACAAAAAAAAAAGGGAAAGGGAAGCTTTTTTTCACTTACCATTTTTTTTTATCATAAAAAATAATGAAACCAGACCAAAGTATAATCAACTGACTTTTCATTTTCTTTTAAGTTATTTTTTATTCTTTTATTAGGGGAAATTTTTTTGGTATATATATAATAATCTAAAAATATTTTAAACCCCAAAAATTATGTTACCAAATACAATATGAATAAAAACCCCAACAATTTAAAAAATAGAAAATTCACTTTTTTTCCCAAAACCCTTTTTTCACAAAATATAAACATCAGACTACGGAAACCTGCCCCGTGTACAGTATACCCTCTGAGGTAATAGGATAGCTTTGGTCCAAATCCGGGATAAATTCACATATTTTTATCACGTCTCTTGTTTTGCGGAAAGTGCAACTTTATATTACGCCCCAATTAAATTTCGCCGGTTAGGAAAACCATAAAAAAAAAACGTATATTATTTTTTTGCTAGGGTTAGCGGTCTCTAACATAAAAATGGGGGACAATTTAAAAAAAAATTTCAAAGAAAATACCGAAAACCGGTATTTTAAACTTGTGAATCCCCGGAATTAAAAAATTGCTTCCCCGTGTTAAAATCCGGTATTGGTATCCCATTTCCCTTTTTTTAACACAACCCCTAAATGGGATATATTTTAAATTATTTTTTACGGAAACTGGGACATTATTCCCATCCCCCCTATCTATTTTAAATTTTTTTTTTGTCCTTTTTAAAAAAACTTATTGTTAAAAACCCCCGGATCGTTTTAAACGTTAAAATCAACCGGGCATAAAAGCCTTTCTTAAAATTTTTTAAAAAAAATTCCAACTAATTTTTAAATTTTTTCAAAGGGTTTTAAGATAATTGCACGTCACAAAATTTTTTTAAGGGCCAAAAGGGATTTTCAAAGATTGGGAGGATCCCAAGGGGAACATTCTTGTCGATCTTGAAATCAGGAACAGGTGATCTTTTCCTATTTGTTCATATTAATAGCATCATCTGCCCAATCGGCCCCCTGGGGGCCGATCGGTAAAAAGAAGGGGGTACTACATTAAAGGTTCCTGGGGTTTAGGACGGGAAAAAAGGAAGAAAAAATCACCGGGAACAAAAACGGGGATTTTGCACCAAGAAACCCCTTCAGTGGTTGCCCCTTTTTCTGTAAAACAGTTCTTAGGGAAAACTAAATTTTGTCTCAAGCATCCACCGTACCCCAAAGATCCACCATACGATTTCTATCTTTTTCTTAAAAAAAAAAATGCATTGGGGGGAAAAACCCCTTTTAGTCTGTAAGAAGAGGTGAAGGTAAAACGGCAGTTTTAAAGAAAAATGGAACCCAAAAATGCCGCAGCACTGTTTTGAACAGAGAAAAATTCATATGCAACTACATATTGATAGGGTAGGGTAGTATGTTGAAGAGGATTAAAAAGCATTTGTACGTTTTCAATAAAGCTTATTTTTAAGACTAGTAGTTATTTAAATTTCCCTTCCCCACACGGGGAAACCCGTGCTGTTTTTTTCTATTCATAAAACCAGTAAAAATTTTCGAAAAAAGGATCGACAAAAAAAGGTTTCAAAACTCTTATTTTAATGAAACATTTTATGGAACAATAAAAAATTAGGCAAGTATTCTTAATCGTTTTATTCCCCCGAAAAAATCCACTTGATACCCGGGGGGGAAAAGGGAAAGATTTTAAAAAACAGCAAGGTGCCCCTTTTAAAACAAAAAAATTGGGAATTTTTTTTTGTCCATAAAAAACTATTTGTTACTTGGTGGAAGTTTAAATTTTAAATTTTTTTTCATAGAATTTAAAAAATGGTTTTTATTTTCGGGAATTATCAACCTAGGGGGAAACCAAAAATATCGAATAAATAATTCCTTTTTTAAAAATGGCTTTAATAAAAATTCGTAGCATTAAAACATTAAACAAACAATTAAACCTTAACTTTTAAAAAACTTCCCACAAGAGGAAATATTAAAAAAATCTAATGTAGCTCACAGAGAGAGAGAGAGAGAGCAGAAATAACAAGCATGGCATATATGTCTTAAACCACAGATAATATATAATTATTTTTCTTATACACAACGCAAAAAAATAGAATCTAAGAGCAGCTAAAATTATTATCTAATTCTAAAAGTACCGATAAAGTTTAATGCTTTATGGGATAAAACTTAGGGTTTGGGAAAAAAGGGATATATTAAGTAAGAATTTTGTTAAAAAAAGAGTTAATCTTATTAACTACAAACAAAGAACATTTATAACCTAGATACTGTTAAATGCCGGGAAAATTACAATCATATTTCAACGGAGTGTTAGTTGATTTTTATCATTTTTCTCTCATAATTCATTATTATCAAAATCTATAAGTTTATAAATTTAATAACAGATAGAAACTTGCAGAAATTCAAGTTAAACTAAATTTTGATTACCACTATTTTTATGACATCAAGTATATTGTTTCTTATTCATTTACAGGGTGGTTAAAGTGTGGAAGCTTCGTCATGAGAGATGCGGGTAAAATATTTATGAAAGCACCTATCTAAGATATTTAGGATTGGAATTACGAAATTACTAAATGAAGAACATTAATTAGAACCACAAAGAATTATCAGCACCGTAAAATTTTATTTATTATTCCTCGGCTTAAGTTACCCCGACTTTCGTGAACCCGAAGTTACGCGATTTTTTAAATCCCCTTCCCCTTCTTCTTTTTTTTAAGGGTCTACACAACCCGATTACTCCCCATTTCCTTTTTGCTGAAAAAAGGGAAAACCCCAAAAAATTTATTGAAAAATTTTCAAACTTTGGAAATAAATTTAAATTTGGGGATTGATGACGTTAAGCCGCTGGATTCCCCAATCAGGAGCTTTACAATTGGTAAGGGTCACCGGGCTTTCATGGAAAGGAAAAAAAGACATTTTTAAGAACTTGAGTTTTTTGGGCTTAAATGGATTCCCAAAGTTTTCCCCACATCCAAAAATTAAATTTTTTTTTTCAAGTACCCCCTTTAGTTAAGAAGGGGCCGTAAGAACCACTTGTGAACCTTTTTGACCCGACAAATGGAAAAATTTTTCGAAAAATTTTACACATTGCTTTAATATTCATAAAAACCCTTTAAAAGTTTTTTAACCCATTTTAAATACCGATTAAAAAAGACACCCCAGTGCCACCATTTTTTCCCCCAGGCACGTGTATTTTCGGTGTATCGGGGAAAAAAAAAAAATAATAATTAAAATATCCGACTACTTCCGGGAAAAATGATTTTCAAAAGAGCGTAAATGGATAAAATTTTTGATATTTTGTTTCATTAAAATTAGAATACATGTATAAATTGTTTTGGGGCATTAAGCAAAAATTATTTAAATACAAATTTTCAAAAAATTCTTTAGAATAACCTTTTTTTTCCCAAAAGTTCTCCTTTTGTAAAAAAAGCTTCTATTTATTAATAATTTTTGATTCAAATAGACCTCTACAGAGGCTCCCCCTACACCCTTTTTCAAAACTTGCCCAAAAGGTGGGTTTTTTTCCATAACTTCCCAAGAAAAAACCCCCTGAAAAAGACATGGGGGGTTTTTAAATAAGGGGGAAATTTTTTAGTGGAATTTCGAAAGCATCCGGCGCTGAAAAAAAAATACAACGCATACGGTATGGGAAACAAACAAAAACAAAAACTTTTTGGGGCATGGGATCGTGACTCCTTATTGTCAAACCCCCGGGGAAGGGAAAAATAAGCAGATGTTCCCCTTTAAAATGGGATATCCCTCCCCTTACTACAATGGGTTGCTTTTTCAACCTCTCCCATACTCCCAAAACTGGTGGAACATTTTTGAGGTAGGGTGCCCCCCTTTCCCCCAATCAACAAAATCTGGTTTTTGGGGTTTTTGGTTTTCCCCCGGTGATGTAAAAAGGGGAATCGTCTCCCCAAAACATCCCCACATGTTCGATGGGGTTTAAATCTGGGCACCCGGAAACCATTTAGTGATATTTGGTTTATTGAACTCTGCAGCTTCCCGGCAGTACGCCCCTCCTCCAGCTTCCGATCAAATTTTTCCCCGTGGAAAGTCATCCAGGGTGATTTCTTCTAGCCATATTTCACGAACTGACTCACTGGCACTTGCAGAGTATGGTGAATTGCGTCCCCTCCTTCATTTCATTCTACTGTTGAGCGGCGCGAACATCATGCGTTTCGTACGCTCACATCGCTTCGGGACGTTTTGTTCCGATATTTCCCACGCATGACTTTTTCTACTGACTTCGTTTTCCCCTCACTGATCTCCAGACCTCCTTTTCTGAAATTTTGGCTATCTGCAAATTTTTTACATTGTTGCTTAAGTTTTTGCACACCAGTGTAGAATTTTTGAAATGCTAACTCGGAATCGGTTTATCCATATTTTACGAAAACAAAAGGGGAGAAATTTTAAGAAAATACGCCGATCATTATTTCAAAGGTTGTAACTCTGAAAATAATTTAAATTTTTTCAAAATCATAGTTAAAACCTCTGTACAGAGGTCGGGCTATATACAGGCAAAATATTAATACAATAGAAGCATTTTTACAAAGGAGGGGAAAATTTGGAAAAAAGGTTATTCTAAGTTCATTTTGCCGAAATATTGTATTTAAATAATTTTTTTTGTCATAATGTCCTTAAAATAATTTTATACATGTATTCTAATCTAAGTGACTCTAAATATCATGAAAATGATCCATTTATGCGCTTTTTTAAAATCATGGTTCCGAACGCAGTCGGATACCTTAAGCAAATCCTTCTTTGAAATAAGTAAATCCTTCACTAACATTGCCAAGGTCATTTTATTGCATTCCTATGCCTTTGGAATAATTTTGCTGATATCAGTGCAGAGAAAAGATCTTACTTCTGAAAGACATATATATACGTCCCGAGCAATTAACGCACTTCCTGAGCAAGACATACATATACGCCGGTGGCACTTAAGGGATTAATTATGACATCCTAATGACGGAAGCCAAAAGCATTGAAATATTAGCTGTCACTCTATTTCACAGAAATACATTTACCCTTCATGGGAAGTATTCGCTAAAAAGTACGGTTATCAATTTCATAGCCATACATAAAAATAGCATTACAGCTCCATTCGATACGGCTCATTTATACTCAAGAATGCCGAACGGGAATATTTAAGCGAGGATCTGATGACAGTACAATGAAACACGTTAGAAATTGAATTGGCTGATAATGTAGCTAGCAAAAAAAAAATTAACGGAAAAAAATGTACATACTAATTCATCAACTGATCTAAATATAACTTCATGATATTTTACGTAAGAAATACCCAACTGCCCTATTAGAGTTCGTACAAAACAACAAATGCATTGAAAGATGTTTCTAAGCAACAAATTGACAGCTAATATCATTTACAAAGAAAAGAAAAACAGTAAAGAGCATGTCTTTTACATTCTGAGCCCGTTCCGCTTGTCCAACGTGTCAACGACAGTCTCCAATTTTCGTACAAACCATCTCCAAAAAAAAACCTCCTTCTAATGAGAAATGCGATCCACTGAATGATTGACAAGCATTAAACCCTCTTGAGCACCGAAATATTTTTACAGTCCTTTTTTAATTATTTCTCATCCTTTGGGATTCGCTCTCTTTGTGTGCTGCTGCGACTTCACAACTCTTCTCGTTTTGACTCCTCCACAAAGAGTTCTCTGTGAAATATGACCTCCTAATTACTAGCTGGACGATCAGCAATCGAAATGAAAAGAGTTGAAGTAATCAAATATAAAGAACTTTGCTTTTTAGTGTATTAGGCTTAAATTACCGAACTTTGCATAATGAACGTCTTATGGAAGTTCCAATTTCGAGTATATTTGAATCGTAAAAGTGGTTATTTATGTGGTTTTTCATTAATGCATACAACAAAATAATTTAACCTTGGAATATGATAGAGTTTATAGATCAAAGACTATATTCATGTTTTAGGTGAAATGTTCATTTTCATACTTTTCATTTGTAATATGTACAATAAACACACAAGTAGTTTAAAGAAAACAAATAACGAGTCCACTAATTGATAAAATATGTATAGAGAAGTGTATTTAGTCAGTTGTTTATTTTGATAATGTGTAAAAATGTAGAGGACATTAAGGAAGGGCGATGTGAAATCTATTAAGTTATATATATAACAATTCTTATATATATATACCTATATAATAATATGTTCTGCCTTGTTCGTAGACGCATTTTGCTTTTCCCTGGAACGAAATCGAATTTTTGTTTTCCTTTGTTACGTCTACAAACACATTCGTTACTCAACTAAGCATAACAGTACTCCGAACTCAGCTAAGCCTAACAGAACACCTAATTCAGCTAAGCATAACAGAACACCAAACTCAGCTAAGCCTAGCAGAACACTGAACTGGGTGGTTTTACATGGTTTTAATGAAATTTATATGAAATTATATATAATAAAAAATATTATTACTTATTTTATTACTGTTGAGACATTTTTTAAACAAAAATATTGATGAAAAAACATATTTCATACTTGATGTCCTGCACAAGAAAAACAGCAGCGGTAACCTAGTGGTTACGGTCACAGACTTGTGGCCGGAGCGTCATAAGATCGAGACTTAATGCCTCCGAAGGCCTGACGTGTAGAGAGGCTAATGCACGTTTAACCCATCGCGTCGCTCGAAGTCCTCCCGCGAAAAGGGGGTTTGGAGAGGAGGTGCCAGCTCAGGTGACGTCTTCGTTACTTGACCGAGGTTCAGAATGGGGAGTCAGTCGTGAATTGACTTCGGGTTATTTTGGAAAAGAGATGTTAATAAACATTAACTATTCATTCATAAAGAAAAATATTTTTTTTCATTCCCTTCAGTTTCATGTTAAAAGATTTTCACTGTACGTAATAAATATGACTCACTCACACTTCACGAGATCTCCGGAACTATATGATCTACAGCCTTGAAGTCCGGCACACATATAGGCCCCTCAGGGGGCTCTCCTTCTTTAGGTGGGTACGGGTGTCACAATCCCGAGGTACCCTAGTGATCTTTTCCTATTCCCAAGGGGTTTATTATCTTTGGTAAACACGGGTGTCACGACCCCGGGGTACCCCAGTGATCCTTCTCTATTTTCGACCCTCCATCTTGTCATGCAATTTCTCCTTTTCTTCTTTTCCCGTCCAGACCACAGACCTATGAATGTTTGGCGCAGTATAGCCAAAACTGGCTCTTGCGCCATAAAACTCCAAACTCATCACCGGCACACATATTTCTTTTATTGAGCAGAGTTTTGCCAAGAATCGCTAAAATTTACTCCAAGGGAAATTTACGAAGGAGTTATGGGTGAAAAAAGTATTCGTTTTTGAACTACTGCATCTGTAGACATGAAACTTGGCAACATATATATTTTGTTGAGTAGAGATCCGCTTAGAACGCATTTTGCAAAAATTGACTTCGAGGGAGGGATGACGGGGCGGTAAAAGATAAACATATTTCCGCTTAAAATTTTAAGTCTTGTCCTTTTTGAATCAAGGGGCCAGAACTATAAGAATGTTTTCAATACAATCGAAAGCTATAAGTGAATGTTTTTAACTTCGAACTATAAAGCAAAACGAGGGTTATTGGCACCGCACCTCGTAATTTCGAATCTCTGTCAAAAGATGAGAGCGACACCGGAGCTTGCACTCTTCCCAAACTGCCCCACCCTGCCAAATAGGAAAACCTTGAGCCTCGACAAAATTAATACAGTAGAACGTCATTTATCGAAACATCAATCATCCGGAGCGTCAAATATCCGAACCAGTTTTTTTTTTTTTTTTCGTCAACTTTTGTCAATTTAGAAGGCGAAAAAGACTGCAATGACGAGGACAGGGATGAGATTACTGACTTTGTCCAATCGATCCCACGATTTCAAGAATGCACTGAAGATATAGAAACCTGGATGGCAATCGATGCAGAAGACTCAGTGAAATCCGACCCTATCGACGATGAAACGGATGAAGACGAGGACAACAACAATGAAAGTAGCAAGGATCCATCAAATGCTGGCGCGTTTTCTGCGTTAAAGACAGTTATGGAGAGGTACGAACAACAATCAGAGTGCTGTCCTACTGAACTACTGCTGCTCAAGAGAATCAGAGGCCTTGCAGCGAAAAAACGAAGGTGCACAATAGTACAGCGAAAAATAAGTGATTATTTTCCGCAATAAAGGTAAAATTGCGGCATTTTGCACCTATTATTTCTTTTTCTTCAAGCATGTTTCCCGCATGTGATGATTTTCAATATTCGCAGTGTCCGGTTTTGTATACTGCACGGATCGCATTCGATGTTCGGTTATCCGAGCAATCACGTATCCGAACGGTGTCCGGTCCCAATTGATTCGGATAAACGACGTTCTATTGTAATGTGCATTAGTCACTCTACAAGGTGAATCTTCAGTGGCACTAAGGCTAGAACTCATGACCTTCCGGCCACGAGTTCGTTGCCATAATCATTAGGTTATCGCGGTCTCGCTAGGATTTGATATTAAAAACTTAAAAAATATCAGCATTTGTCATACACCATGAAATACCCAGAGTAGTTTGGGGAAAATGATTTGTAATTAATATAACCATCCTTTTCATTTAACTTCATTTTTTTTTTCAGAAAAATTATCACCTGTGCCGATTTAACCTCATTTCCGGTCCTGGGCGCAGAAAGTCTACAGGCCCCTTGGCACTGGAGGATCGAAATTTATAACCAGAAAATCTGGTCAAGTCCAGCTTATCCGGCCCCTGGACATTCACCTCAGGCGCCTAATGGATAAACCAGCAATGGTTATCCTCTTCAACAGTATTGCACATCGTGATTGGTTTCACATTTTCCATGAATTCAACAAAATTTGCTTACCAAGCAAAGCATAACAATTTCTAAGAATATATTTTGGTCTAGATCAGGGATACTCAACCTTTTTTCCAACGGGCTTCATACATACGACAATTATTTCGAGGGCCGCACCATGAGGAATAATCGTTATAAGATCACAGGTATTTAAAATGCGGAAAATTTATCAAAATATTGAAACTCATAATTTTGAATTTTATTTTTAAAATCGTATACATTAAACTCTTTTAAGCTCAACTCACAAAAAATAGGTTTTATGCATTTTTTTACCCATTTATGGGGTAATTTCGATTTTCTTTCATCAATGATCCCAAACCCCTTGTTTACATTCTACTGTCATAAAAACCAAACTGCCATGTACTTTGATAATTTGATTTTTTTTCTTTTGACAACCCTCGCTTCTTTTTATTTCGGATATTAAATTATCAAATGGAGGATGATAGCAAAGAGTTTTTACTGAATTCAAGACTGAAGTCAGTATTGTTTGTTTAATATTAGTTCAAACTTATATTAGTTCAAACTTGCTTATGCAATTTTGTTTCAAATTTATTCAAATATTTTTGATTTTACTGAAAAAAATACCTGAAAAAATAACTGAATTTATCGAAGCATTTAAGGAACATCGGAAGCACTTTAAGAAACACTCTCACAATTTCTGTATCAACTGATATGTTTATTTTTAACAATTTCTTGTGTTTGTCAATATATATATATATATAATGTAATCAATTTTATAAAATGATTTTGTTACCTCTCCTTTTTGTGACATTACTGCCGACAAAATATTTTGTTACTGTTGCAAAGAATTTTTTAAGAAAGCCAATTTATCTCATCTAGAAAAAAATCCTCAAGCAAAAGAGTCATTGAAAGAGATATGTGATTACTGATATATATATAACGACGAGCAACATTATATTTTTTAAATACAACATTTTAACCATAAATCAAACAAGTAATTGATTCGTGTTTGTTTTTCTCTACGAAATTGTCAAGATTCCACTCGTCTTGAAACAACATATATTCTTTAGTTGAAGATATGAGGATTAATTAAAAATTAGTTTCACCCATAAAATGGTCGTTTCTTTATTGTTATTTGTTATCACTAACCGTTACAGTAAAAAAAAGAAAAGATGTTATCCCACGAGTCGTACCAGTAGAACATCGATTGTAAATTTGATGTATTTGATTGCTTGATTCATAGAATTTCTCGCTGAATTTTTAATGTATTGTTCTTAAATAGTTGAACTTGTTAGTGCAATGGGCCATGACCGGGCCACTCAGAAAGATTCAATGGGCCACATGCGGCCCGCAGGTTGAGATCAGTGGTCTAGATTATTCTAAAATACAGAAAGTCTTTTGCGATTTTGTAATTTAGTTTTTCGTTTGCATTTTGACATAAAACTTTGGCAACTTCAGAATAATCGTCTGCTAATATTTTCTTTTGGTTGGAATGTGAAATATAAGATTAATTTTGAAAATGACTGTTAAAATTGATAAAGATTACGCAACTACGCTTTTCGGAGAGAAATATTCGTATCAATAAATTATAAAGAGGAGTAAAAATCTCGGTTATTGCATTTAAAAAAAAGAAGGTATTTATAATATATTAAATCTGAAAGGAGAAAAAATCTTCTAGCTGAAAGTAAAAATGAAAACATGATTACCAAACCTCATCCTGCGGCTGTTCGAACTCAAGTAACTATCAAGAAAAAGTGAAGTCTCTGATCCTAAAAGAAAACCCACCGACTCAGGATTCATTGCATCGAAACTAGGAATGTCTTCCGGAACTGTAAATAAAATCATTCATAAAGATTTAAAGTTAAAAAAAGATGTTTAAACCAAAAATTCATGTGTTTTTTGCCAAAACATATATTGCTGAAAGAAAAACAAATTGCAGAAAATTATATGAATTGATTGAATATTAACGTCGCACTGTTCAGCTACACGAGGGCTTTTGGCGACGGACCACGTAATTTTGAACCATGGTCAAGTGACGTGGACGACACCTGAGCTGGCACACCCCTCTCCTAACTACCACACCACACCAACGGGAGGACGTTTCAGCTCTCGACAGATTTAACGTGCATCGCTACCCTATACGGCGGGTCTTTAGTGGTACTGGACTCGAACTCGTAACAAGGCATGCCACGATCCAATACCTATACCACTCGGCTACCGCGTCCACGAAAATTATATGAAAAACTATATGCTAACAAGTAGAAATTTGTGGAAACACTCAATAAGGCATGGGTATATTTAAGAAACTATAATTAAAGAAGATCAATTTTCTAAAGCTCAAGTAACGGGAATGACAGTACGAAATGGCTTCGTCAATGTACAGTCAAGTTCCCAAAGGGATTCATGGATAATAGCAGGATATTGTTACAACGGCAAATTAAAAATCAAAAAAAGCCACAAGTAAAGCCAAAATTAATACACTACTATCAGCAGAATATTTTAAAACTAATTTTTGAGGAAGAAATTCAAGCCTTAAGGCCGTATCACACGTATATTTTTCATATATTTTTTGGCCAAATCTGAGGGGGAAGGGTTGCCGTAAGCAAAACGACATGCCCTGACGTCAGCCGCGCTCTATCTCCTCATTAAAAAATTACTCGCCGATTTTTCTGCTTCGGAAAACGAACATCCAAAATTATTTCTTTCATTTCGCTTGCGCTTTTGTTGATGGGTGTAAACATAAATAGAGACCGTTCTATTTAAAATATTATATGCCGTTAAGAGATATTATACAATATTAAAATATTATACGGAATATCTGAAGTGTTAGACGAAACCGAAGCCGCCATCTTGTTTATGACGTAGGGCGCCGAAGAACCCCATTAGCTGGAATTTCAAGCAATTTTTATTTGGAACAACTTTTTGAGCTCGCTTGCAAAAAATTGTTCTAAAGCGGTTGCTATGGCAACTGAGTAACAATTGCTTGAAACGTGTTCGTGTGATACGGCCTTTATATAGAAAACACCTTGATAAAATTAAGCTTCATATAGACAAAGCCTCTAATCACACGTCTAAGTCAACTGCCCTTTATTTAACAAAGAAAGAATCAAAAACAGGAATAAAATGTATAGCATTTGAGGAAATACTTGTACACACTTCTTCAATGGACCCACGCTTCCTCCATGAACTTTTCTGCTTTCGGATTATTAAAACGAGCTTTAGGAAAACGGCATCCGTGAACACTGAGTGAACTTTGGTAAACGGTTCAAGAGGAATGAAGTGGAACTGGCGTGACAGTACAAAGAAAAAGTTTAATTTCAAGTAAAATTCGAGCTAGAGCTATTGTCAAGAATCATGGCTATCAGACAGAAGCAAATCACAACAAAAAATATGGCATTTATAGATAAAAATTAACTATCAAAATCGTTTTCATAAAGTGCGAATGACCTGTACATTGTGAATCAACAGACGCTCTGTGGAATTGATATTCATTTCTTTAATTAGCAAAAAAATAATTTCATTAGTTACAACATCAACTTTTAATGTTTTCATGAAAATTAATTAAAATGAACATGTACTCTTATGCAAACATTAAAATTCGATTGGGTTTGAGTATAAAATAAGTAATATAAAAAAAAAAATTCTAAGTCAGTTCCTACTTAGATCAACAAAGACAAATTTTGTATTTTAGCTACTTTTTATTAATACTTTCAATTAATATAAATATGTATATGCATATAACAGAATCACAACATTAAGTGGTAATTAATTTTTATTAATTATCATTAAATTATCGTATTGTTATCCAAAATAATCGTGTATATAAAATTTCAGTTCAACTGAATGCTTTAAAATGTGAGAAAAAAACCTTTTTAAGTTTTGTCACAAGTCCAAAAATAATGCCAATGTGGTTGTATTTTTAATTCTTTAAATAATTAGTTTTAATCAATTAATTTTTATTAATTATGATTAAATTACTGTATTATCATCCAAAATAATCATGTATATAAAATTTCAGCTGAATGGAGCGCTTTAAAATGTATTTTATTAACGATTGAAAATTCCACCAAGATAAATAAACAAATAAATATATAGAGAGTGTGAGCTAATAGTGTAGGAATTGAATTAAACTTGAAACTAAAATATACACTTAAGTTATTCTCTCAGCCAATGTTCACTGTTGCTCAACAAGTGAACTATATGCGTTAAGATCTGCTCAGAATTTTAATTTAACACACTGACATCAAAGCACCCAATTAGAAGAAACCAAAATCTAGTACAAATTTTTTTTCTCGAAATGGCTCTCTCCTGGCATCGCTTTTTTGTTTGTTTCTTTTTTTAAAAAGATCGGTTTCATTAAATATTTATCAATTGTCCCAGCGGCGGCTTTTGAAAATGACACTTTCTTCCTTCAAAAAAAAAAAAATTTAGAAGGAAAAAAAATACAAACTATTGATTAGCTTTTCACCTTGGAGCAACAAACACATCAATATTCAAAGTTAAAAGTAGTTTAGATAGACCTCCTATTTTCAGCGCGCGTAGGCTGTTTTTTTTAAATTAAAGTAATCTGCTTAATTAAAGAAATATAAGGGGAAAGAGAAATACAACACCAATTATACTAGAAATTTTATTTTAATTCCGATTTTTGTATGTTGAGAGGGTGATGAGTTAAATAAAGGTCGACTTATTCTCAGAATCAGATGACTAGTTCTCAAATGGAGAGTGAATAAAAAAAATATTTTTCTTGGTTATTCTAAAACATTCAAGATAATCGCGACGTTCACCATTTCAATTACAGTTATTAAAGAATTATTTATTTTTAACCTAATTAAAATTTTATATTTAATCTTCCATACATCCCTACTGTCGTTACAAGAAAATACGCAGAGAATTTCAAAAATACATTTCCCAAAATTAAAGTTAAAAAAAAAGAAAAAAGGATTTGAACTAAAATTCATTTTAAAGGTACCCATACGTTGAACCCGTTTTAAAAATGTATAAATGGATAAAAATTTATATTTTAGTGTCACTTAGATTATAAAATGTATATAAAATTGTTTTAAGAATAGTATTACAATAAAAAAATTTTTTAAGTACAATATTTTGACAAAACATGAACATAGAATAAACATTTTCAAACTATTCTCCTTTTTTGAAAAATGCGTCTATTGTAATAATATTTTTTCCTGTATAAGCTCAGACCTTTGTACAGAGGCTCAACTAAATTTTTAAAATATATAACTTAGAAATGGGTTTATCCATGTTTACGATAACAGAGGGGGGAAATTTTAAAAAAAAAAACCGATAATTACAATTTTAAAAACAGAAAATAATGTGAATTTTCAAAAAGTAGTTGAGACTCTGACAGGGGTCGAGCTATATACGGCAAAAATATTATTATAATAGGAAAATTTTTACAAAAAAGAACATTTTGAAAAAGGTTATTCTAAGTTAATTTTGCCAAAAAAAAACATTTAAATAAATTTTTTTTCAAAAAGTCCTTAAAAAAAATTTTATACATGTATTCTAATCTAAATGACACTGAATATCATGAAAATTATCCATTTATACACTTTTTTAAAATCACTGTTCCGAACTTAGTCGGATACCTTAATGCATCGGAATTCGGTATACTAATGTCGCATGCTGCAGAACAGCAGACAGGAATAAAAAAATAGCACAGCAGTTTAAGGAAGGCTGATATTCAAATGAGAAGGACATTGGTCAAAATAGGATATATCATAACTCTGTATTTTACGTCTAATAGGAAGTGAGTGCCACCTTGTACAGCTATATAACCAACACAACAGGCATGCTGTCATGCGATTAATTAGAATATTAGTCAACAATTGTAGCAGTAGTTCTCATTCTTCCAAAAGAGCATCCCATAAGTGCTCTATGAGATTAAGGCCTAGAGATCTTGCTGTCCGCACCATACGGTGAATACACAGTGTGTGGTCGGGTGTTATCATTTATAAAAAGACAAAGTGCTTTCCCTCACAGCCTCAAAAAAGTCGCACGTAGAGGTCTCTAGAATCTCAACCTTATAGCGTCTATAACATAGGTTGGCAACCTTTTTTGAACTGACGTCCCCTCTTCTAGTGACTATTTCGATACCGCCTCCCTTCCACTCCAGAGAAATAAGAACGTATATAATACATGGTAAAAACAAGAGTTAAATTTTAAAAAATATTCTATTACTAATAGAATATATTTTTTTAACGACCCCACATTTTTTTTATTTGCAAATCTGAAGTAGCTATTGCCACGAATATACAGTTTTAAATACAAACAATCAGCATGAGGTAACCAGTATTAAAGCTTACTTTTGTTAATACATAATTAGCGTGTTGTTTTAGTCTTTTTTTAGACTATACTTGGTTAATCTGCCTATGCCCCTTCATACCATCTCAAAAACTCCTAACTTACTCTGGGTCTTTTACTGCCCCCCTGAAAGCCTCAAACGCCCACAAGATGGCATTATCACTCACGTTGGGAATCTATGGTCTACAGCAGCGATACTCAACATGCGGCCCACCGAACCATTTTGGGCCCGGTCATGGTCCATTGCTTTGAGAAATTTACTTTTTAAAAACACTGTTTTAAAAATTTTGGTGGGAAATTTTTGTCAAGAAATCAATATATCAATTTTGCTTTTTGCTGTCGGTGTCGTCAATTAATAGTCTTTTTCTATTTGGAACTGTTATATACGGGTAGTGATAACAGACAACAGTGGAGTAGTGACAATTTTATGGCTGTAACTAATTTTTAACTCTGTTTAATCTTGAAAAAGCGAAAATATTCAAAAAAAAATTCATTTTAAAAACGATTGGGAAGTTGACTATTTTGTGGGAAGAACAAACATGGATCAGTAATTGTTTGATTTGTAAAGAAATTTCGTTTTTAAAAAAATACCAATAAACAGGAATTTCAATGACACTTTTCCCCCAAGATCTTTTTTCAAGGGAGATAAGTGGGTTTTTTGAATAGTGTTTGACAGCAACGAAGTGTTTTGTCAGTGTTATATCACAGCGGTAACGAAGACTTCTTGTGAAGTTTGTTATATTATTGGTAAACATATGAAACCGTTCACTGATGCAGAAATTGTGAAGGAATGTTTCTTAAATTCTTCTAATTTAGTGTAAATGACAAAAAAATAAAAATAATAATAATTATAAAATTCAAAACAAGAGTTATAATATTTTGATCAATTTTCCACATTTTAAATTTCAAATGTTATCTTGGTCTTAAGGCATTTCCTCCCCCTCCCCCTTTATCCTCAGGGTTTCCCGGCCCCCGTAAAAAAAATAAATATGTATACGGCCCGCGTAAAATAGCTAACATATGTATGCGGCCCAGCAGAAAAAAAGGTTTAGCACCCCTGGTCTATAAAGTGTTGTACGTGTGAATCTGATATTATATATTTCCCTGTACAAAGAAACTAGTACATCAAAAAAATTCAGTTTTTGATGTTTCTGGTGATAGTGTTTCAGGTTCCTTTCCGAAGGGGAAATTTTGTCGAGAAATATTTTTCTGTATGTTGTTTCGAGATTCTACGCCACCCCCGGGAAAACTTTTTAGGGGGCCGACAGATTTAAATGTAACATCTCCCCCACGGGGTGGGTCTTTTAGTGGCACTGGGTTTTCACTTTTGATTCAACTGACGACTGAATATTAACATCCACATGTTCAGCTCACGGGCTTTTGGCGACGGACCCCCCGTAATTTTGAACCATGGTCAAAGTGATGGACGACACCTGAGCTAACACCCCCTCTCTAACTACCACACCACCCAAGGGGAAACGTTTCACTCGACAGATTTAATGTCATCCTGCCCTACACGGCGGGTCTTTGTGGTGTGGCTCGGCTCGTGATAACAAAGCCACGATCCGATACCTTCCCTCGACTGCGGGCCACCTTGTGATTCAACAACGCCGGCCACAAGAGTCCATTGCAGTTAATACCGTGGTATTCTCAAAGCACTAAATATTACTAAAAATACTAAGAAAATTTCAATCAATTCAAATAACGCTTAAGAAAACCCTCAAAATTAAAACTAAAAGGACCTAATACTAAATACTACAAGAAAAATGACTTAATAAATTTAAATTTTTTTTTTTTTTACGATTTTGATAAAATATTATAATTTAATGATTAGATCAGGGGTGGGCAGACTTTTCCCAAAGTACGAGCCTTCTAATTTTTTCAAGGTGTTGCGCGGTCCACCCAGTGTTAGTGGCGTACACAAGGGGGGTCCATGGATCCCGGGCCCTCCCCCAACCATTTATTTTTTTTTATTATTTAAACCCATTTAAAAGACCCAAAATGTAATTAAGTATTTATTATATTAGTATTTTGTTATTAATTTTAATGTTAATTATTTATTCAGTAATTTATTTTTTGCTTTTCCTTGTTCCCGACAATCGACAAAATCAAAAAAATATATGTTTGGCTACGTATTAAGGTATGATACGAGAATGGTACACCTTCGACCCCCTCTTCTTGAAAAATTCTTGTGTGCGCCATGCCCAATGTCGTAGATGTGGTGAGGTATGGAAAAGGTTATTATTACAACTTAATAATAAACACGGAATATGTACTTACCTTTTGTAACAACTAAACGCAAGATACACAAACGTAATAACAATTGCCCCAAATATAATATCAAATGATGCATTATCAAGCAATTCAAAACATTTTTATCTAAAGTTAGTTTTCGTTGTTATAGTCAGTAGAAAACTTAGTGCACAGACACCAATCTTAAATTTCCCCGTATCATACAACCTAAAATCTTCGGGGGTAAAAATTGTTGGCGGCCCAATCGATCGCGATCGACGAAACGTTAAGATTTAATCCCAATGTTTTTTTATATCACAGTGTGTTTTAAAACATAAAATTGATATAATAATTTTCGTGTCCATAACTATTTTTAAAAAAAATACTTAAAACTAGTATTGATCAGTCAATTAATGTAAAATGTTCATAAGGAACTTTCCTTTTCCTTTCCCAATCAATTTTTCCAAATTGATCCTTCTGAATTTTTTTTTTTTTTTCCCAATTGAAAATTTCTTGCATTCAATTGTGTGAGCGATAAATTTTAATTATTCATTTTTATCTCTCTTATCGGCTTTTTTATCGTTATCTAGATCGTAATCAATATTTTTTCCATTTAATTTCGAGGAAATACTTAGAAAAGCTTCCGTGGAATAATTGAGATGATATCTGCGTGGAATTAAAAACTTTACTTTACAATGGTAATCAATAACTTTTTATCATTAACTCGAGTGGAATTTTTTCTTTAAAGAAAAAAACTTATTTTCAAGCAAACGGTATCGATTTTTGAAGAAAGTAAAAATCCGTTGATAAGTAATGGAATCACTCGATCTTTCTTTCGTGATGAAATATCAAAAATTGAAAAGTGGGTAACTTGTTCTGTGTTTCCAAACCTGTCCATGTATTTATTGCGCAAATTTCATTTTATCCAGTGCTTCTCAAACTTTCAATATTCAATCATCATTTTCATCGCGCCCTCCTTCCCCAAGTTTTAATTCAATAATACACTAAACAAACTAAAAAGTTTGTGTCAACTTTATTTATCTTTTCCAATGAAAATGATGATTAAAAATTGGGGGCCAAAAATTAAGTTTGAGAAACCTTTATAAAATAAAAAGGCAAACCCGTTTATAACGTCGGTGGCATAAAGAGGGGAAAAAAATAGTACTTAAGTGAAACGCACTGCCCTCCTTCCCTCTGAAAAAACCCCCCCTTTTAAAAAAATTTTCTGGACGTATATTTTCGTCTTAAAAAAACGATCCTACTTATCCATAAAATTATTCCCGAAGGCCTTGGAATCAAAAAAAGGACGTTGACAGTTTTTCGTAAGATTTACTTTTTTTTCCCGGGCATTTGTTATTTTTCCTTTTTTCCACCCCCCCCCTCAAAAAACCCATAAAATACGCTTGCCTAAGTGGAAAACGGTGGCATCGGGGAGCGAAACCAAAACTTTAAAACGGGAGTTAAGGAAACAATTATAAAAGCGTTATAAGATAGTTTAATACAACCCCTTTTATTGAAAAATCAAACTTTTTCTTGACTTAAAATTGTTAAAAAATAATGAAATACATTTTTCAAAGTACTGAAAATTTTAAAGTGTATTATATCAGTGTAAAATACATACACTGCGGGCCCCAAATCAACACACTGGGAACTCAAATAACATGAAATTTACAACGATTAGCAGATGAATATCAAATGATTAGAACTCAACCAGATACACGTCATGGGGCCCATACCAAAAACGCTATTTAACGCTTGGAGTTTTCCCGGGGATTTCAAGTTGGGCAATAGTGTTTTTCTTGTTTTTTTAAAAACGATCAGTTATTCTCGTGAAAACCGACCCACTTTTGATAAAGTACCCGGTCCGACAAAAGGATGTGGCCTGTTTTGAATTCCCTTTTTCAGTGAAATCTAGTCGTGTTGGACGAAAAAACAACAAACGGATAGGACCGTTAATCAGGGGGGTTCCGACCGACTAGTCATTCCCCTGGGTCCCACTTCTTGAGGACAGGAAATTGTACAGGGGGTACGGTCCCCGTAAACCCCAACCATTCCCGGAAATTGAGTCTGTAACGCATCATTCAGTGTCTGCTTTCCATTCGATCCGTTTACACAGAGTGGTCTGTCAAACGTTCATTGTTTGGTCTCCCCTTGACGCAGAACCACAACGTCTCCGCCGCCAAGGGTGTGATAAAAGAAGGATGTGGGCTGCAGAATGAAAATAAGTTGTCTTTACTGCAGTCACCATCTTCGGTTTGTCTGGAACACCGGGGGGAGGATGCTGAAAAACGCGTTATGCACCGCCACACTGGTCCCACCGGGTATTATGGTAGGGGGGGTTTGGTTCCTCTCCCCCCCTCTGTACGTTTTTAGTACTTTAAACACCAGCCTACATCTCGGGGGGTTGGAGCCCGTTGTCCTTCCACCCATTCTTGACCATGAAATTTCAACAGGGTAATGAGCCCCCACTGGACGTTTCAAAAGGTTCTTCGTCAATCACCAGTTTTTGCTTCCTTCCCGGGTTGCTCTTCAGATCTTTCGCCGATAGAAAAAAATGTGGTCCATGGTTCCCAACGTTACAAAATTTCACCCCCGCTACATCCCGATCAACTTTGGCAATTTTTGGGCTGCGGTCTGTTTACCCCAGAACACATCCAAAATCTCTTTGAATCAATCCGGGCGTGTGGCAGCGGTGATCTCCCAAAAATGGCGGCTCTCTGGCTACTGATTCGGGCAGGAACAACACTTCACAGAAGTCTATAAAAATCATTTATCTTGGTCGACATTTATCTACAAAATAAATTTTGTTGGCTATCTCTTGTCTTTCTTGGTTTTTGCATTTGGTGGCCAAGGGGGTATTTTATTATATCAGAAAAAATTTTGTTTGTATACTTTCAGTAAATTTATAATTTTTAAATAATCTTTTTGTTTTCAATTTTTCAATACACCCCCCCCTCTAGACTATTGGGGCCCCAAGGGGGGCACGCCCACAGTTAAAACTGATTTTATCCATAGCTCCATGCACATTTAATTTTAGAATCATTTTAATGCGACAGATGTATCCTATATATATATATATATATATATTAAATCAGGAGTGAAATTCTTTTTAAATTCTCATCACCCCCCCGGTTTATTCTCTTGTACTTACCTATATTGACTCTTGTTGATCACCCACAAAAAAAGTCTTTGCTCAAAAAAGTTTCGACAATATATAGGTCAATTCCCCGCAAATTTCTTCTTAAAGGACTTTTTTCCTGACAAAAATTTTTAAAAAATCCAAATTTGAACATTTTCTTCCATGTTATCTTGTAACGGGGGCCGTCTTTCTGTAAAATTCCTCTGGGGTTCCCAATTTTAACCTCTTTTTTAACCCCAAAACAAGAAATTAAATAGATTGTGAAATCAAATAAATAGCTTTTAAAAAAACGGGAAAAACATATGGGAATTAGGGAAAGTTATGTTTTGGGAAAAGTACGGGGGTGGAAATTGGGGCCCATCGAAGTTAAAAATATATCAACCATTTTTACAAGGTTTTCCCTTACACCCGGTGTTTTTTACCGTGACATAATCTTATTTTGGATTAAGGTGGACTGATTATTTGATATTAGGACTTGTATTATAGGGAAAGTATTCGGATAATATAATTTTTAATAAAAATGGTCAAAATTTCGTGATTCGGTTTAACTATCCTTTTTGGGTTTGGTTTATTAGATTCTCACTTATTAAATATCTAAATTTTAAAATTTAAATTATATGCAATAAAAACCAATTTAAATTTTAAAAAATTTTGATCATTTTGAAAATCCCACCTCTAATTCCTGACAATCAAGATATGGTCACCAAAAGGGGACCATATAATAAACTGACTTCAAGTCAATAAGTTGAATCTGTAGCTTCTCAGGTGCTGTATTGATCTATACAGCAATAAGATAACAGAGAAAAGAGAATTTATGCTCAATTTTCTAACAATCTCGAAATCTTGTGACCTCGTCCTCCAAACATTGCAGATGTTCTCCTAGTAGAAACACATTCAGTTACTTCATTTTCCTAATAAAGGAATGAAGAGGAATTCTGTTTTCCAGCGAAAACACAAGACCAATCTTTGATCGTGCAATACATCTCTACTAGACATTAATCAAATACAGTAATACCTCGACCCCCAAGCCCGACTTACGTGGGGGTTACCGGTTTTAAAATTCGTCGATTCGTTTTTTTATCCATCAATGAAACTCAACAATCGGGCCCAGACCAAAAGGGTTGGGTTAGTTTGGTATTTTATGGCGCAAGAGCCTTTTTGGTTTTCCCCAAACATTAAAGGTCTGTGGTCTGGAGGGAAAAAAAGTTTGGGTCCTGGAGGGTGAAAATAGAAGGATCACTTTTGGGGGGTCCCACCCTGTTTACCAAAGATAGTAAACCCCTTGGGAAAAGGAAAAAAATCACTGGGTACCTCGGGTTTTGACACCCCCTACCCCCCTAAAAAAAGGTGAGCCCCCAGGGGCAGAGTACAAAAGTTTTGATTAAAAAGCTTTAGTATTCCATCAATAAATTTAGAAGTGGATGGGGATGACTTCAAGAACTGCTGGATTTAAAAACTGGGCTGACAATTCAGATTAAAAATTTATGGAGAACAGGAAAATTTAAAGTCTTTGCCCGTTCAATCAGAAGATCGAAGCGATTACGAATTTGGGCAGAAGGCCTCAGTTTAATAGAAAAAAGGGTTTATAAAAATTTTAAAAAAACATACTTCAACGAAGAGCGATTTTTACAACAAAACAAGAAATAAAAAAGTTATTAGCACGCGCTACGAGGAAATTTTGCGGAAGAAAAAAATACTTGGAGCCTTTTTTGTTAGAGTGTGTTAAACTTTTACATCAAAATAGCTTTGGTTCGTGATTTTGTATTAGTGTTACATAAAACTTAATTAAGCATATTTTTTCTAAATTGTTATTTTCTGTCGTCTCCGGACTCAGATAAAAATAATTTATGTGTATTTATATGAGAAATTATACCCCGACTTACGCGAATTCGATTTATACGATATTACCACTCAGTCCCCCCTAACTTCTGAGTATTACTGACATCAGTGGCGTAACGTACACCCCCGCAACCCCAACATTGAGGGGGGCCAGGATTCTAGGGGGCCAAAGTCTGACTGACACCAAGTAAGAACCCTTTTATAAAATCCGACTTGGGACCCGAAATCTGACTTTGCAGGGGGCCCCTAATGTTTTCCGCTACGCCACTGCTGTACACATAAAGTGGTTTAGATTTCAACAACTTAATGCATACCGAATTATTTAACGTTTGAAGCTTAGTTCTTACTACCGTTTTCGTCTGCTTCGATTTGGTTTCGTTCATTTCGATTCAAATTGTTCTAAAACCAAATATTCGCCTTGTCGTACGAAATAGCTACAAATAATGCTACAAATGACAAAAACCATTTTCTTTCATCGAACTGTTATTTATAACATCTCTTCGCGAAACTGTATGGTGAATAACACAGCTCAGCATTTCCAATTTGCAAAAGCAACGCTCTCGAAGTAAAAATCGGTAAAGGAAAAAAAAAATGGAGATGTTTCAGAAACGAGAATGCACAGGAAGTCTAGGGGTTCTCCCAAGAGCCTCCAAAAGAAAATCATTCGTTTGTTTCCAGTTGTTTCGAATTTGAATCAACAACAAAGGGGAAGGGGATTCGTTCTTTAAAATTTTTATCTCTGATTCGTATCCCTGAGGACAAATGTAACTCCCATTCAGAGGATTTTATTCCTTCTCTTTTCTTCCAAAGCTACAGAAAACAGTGTCTTCAAGAAGCTCCCTAAGCGCACATAATCAATACGAAACAGAAGGATAAGCATTATTTTAAGAACAGGTACTGATGATGGTGTGTTGATTTAAAAATTGCGACTCTTCGTAGATTTGTTATTCAAAAACCAAATGGATTCCATAAATAAATGAAATGGCTTTTCATTTTTTAGTGCGTTTCCCTTATCTCTGAATTTGCTTAAAAATGTATTACAAATACACAGTTGGCGTTAAATTAAACTTTTCATTTTTAAATACCATTCAATGAGCTTCTATTGTTAGTATTTTGAAAGGAAATTATACTTTAACAATACACTAATCCCATAAGTACGAAAGTATTGTGAATGCGGTTAACACAATTAGAGATTCAATAATTAACGCAGAAGACATGCGAAATTATTTTAATTTAATATGCGTCAGAATTGAGAAAATACATGTCTGTGCTATTGTTTTAAGTTAACTTAACTTTAGAAAATCTGAATAATAAATACTTGTACTAAACGGCATTTGCATAATAATTCTCAAGCACAAAATTACCCATGGTATTCCCTTTATTGCAACATATATGAATAGAGAGAAGGGATGAAAATATTTCATTTCCTTTTCTTCGTTTGCATAAGAAAATATTTTAATATCAATTTTATTAAGGTTCATGGCATAGAGTTCGCGTTAAAGAGAAACAGATACATCTGTTACGAAGGATATATGAAGGGTGAGAACCAAAAAAAGCATCACTCCATTTTTGTAAAAAGTTAATATCAAATCGATCAGTTGATATATATATGTGTACTTCGCAGTAAAATTTTCATCTTAGTACAGTGCTTCTCAAACTTCTAACATTTGCGACCCAACATTCAATCATAATTTTCATCACTCCTCAAACAATAACAATACATTGAATTCAATAATACTATACTTCGATGCTAAAGCTACAATACGACTTAAACCTCTTAAGGGCGTATATAAACGTCTCTCTCAGCCAAAGCGGTATTTTCCCTGGACGTATATATACGTCTTTCCAAAGTACGATCCTTTATGTGCACTGCTATTCATAAAATTATTCCGAAAGCAATGGAATGCAATAAAGGCGACTTGACAGTGTTTGCGAAAGATTTACTTATTTTAGAGGATTTGCTTATTTCTTCTTTTTCTTCCCTTTCCCCCAATACATCACATACGCACTCTTACTTGGAAAACGTTGCCATTGGGGAGCGAATTGCGTAACTTTAAATCGGCACTCAAGGGGTTAATCATAAACCGTACAAATTATCAATATAAATGCTAATTTTTGTATGTAATTTTGTATATGACAAGATCATAGGATCACTGGTAATTATTAAACTTGGTCTTAACTTAGTATTGCTAAAATAATTATAAAATACATTGTGCAGTACTGATATATTTATAAGTGCATTATATCAGTGTAAATGTGACTTTTATTTTTTATTGTGTCAGAATGTATTTTGTTTGTTTATTTAAATAAATCTGTAATTTCCTTAAACAATTTTTAGTTTTCGACATTTCAATATGCTCGCGCCCCCCTCGTAGAGTTATAAAGCCCCGCAGTTTGAGAAACGCTGACTTGGTAGAGTGAGTTGTTGTTGTTTTGTCCATGTAGTACAGAGAAATCACATGGTACCGAAGGCGTCCAAAACGACCCTTGCAATGTCGGCGACCTATGACGAATAAAACTGTTGATGGTCTGTGTGGTTTAAGTCTATATTGTGGAGTTTAGCCAATATAGAAGGATAATTAAAAATATGATTATGACACAAAATTGAATGTCAGGACAATGAGGACAAATATTGTAATTCTTTGGCCATCAGGGGCTATTTCCATCCGTTTAAAGCGTCTTGCACGTAATCTGGCTATGATGGTTGAACTTATGCGGTTACAATTAAGTTCTGGAATGAAGCGCTATTTAACTGGGTGGGAGGTGAGTTTATGTCTATCTATTGAATCAGCAGCGGTGAAGGGTATGACTATAGGAAATTTGATGAGAATTCCGGGCCTCCTTGGCTAGATTATCAGCTAGCTCATTGCCGAAGATGTCTACGCGAGACGGTATCCATTGCAAAGAGCAAGTTCTTTGGATGTCAACTTCTCTATTTATAAGGGCTATTATATCCTGTGTCAGTTGGGAGCTGCCCCTCAGGATCGCCTGGAGTGGTCTAGAAGGATTTCAAAATTACACTGATCGTGGAAATAAAATTTGCCAGAGCCATAGAGGTTGGACTTCTGGTCCGTGGAAAGTATTTTATTTTCCTTCTACCACCCATAGAAAGATCCAATGGAGGCGTTCCCCTATCCACTGCAGGGAGACGCGCCCTCTAGGGCTTACAGGCTCCTCCGAGGGAGTTAGTGGGCGCTTATTAACGTCGCACTAAAAGTAACGTGAGGGCTATTAGTTACAGCAGTGCTTCTCCAACTTTCAATATACGTGACCCAATATTCAATCATCATTTCAGCGCGTCCCCCCTCCATACAATAACAATGTATTAAATTCAATAATACTATACTTTGACAATAAAGCTCCAATACGACCTTAACCTCTTATGTGCCACCGACGTATATAAACGTCTCGCTCAGTCAATTAATTTTCTGGACGTATATATACGTTTTTCCGAAGTACGATCTTTTCTGTGCAGTGCTATCCATAAAATTATTCCGAAGGCTTTGGAATGCAATAAAAGGACCTTGACAGTGTTTGCGAAGGATTTACTTATTTCAGAGGATTTGCTTATTTATTCCCTTTCTGCTCCCCCTACCCTTTAAAAAAACAAAAAATATTAGCGTCGATGTGGAAAACGGTGGCATTTGTGAGCGAAACACGTAACTATTAATAGGCAGTTAAGGAATTATAAGCTGTATAAATTATCAAGATAAATGTTAATACAAACCCATGGGGTCACTGATAATTATCAAACTTGTTTTGAACTTAGTATTGTTAAATTAATAATAAAATACATTGTACAGTATTGATACATTTATAAGTGTATTATATCAGTGTGTATAAATGTATATTTTAAATTTTATTATATCAGAAAGTATTTTGTTTGTTTACTTTCAGTAAATTAATTTTTTAAATAATCTTTTGTTTTCGATTTTTCAATATGCTCGCGCCCCCCTTGCAGACTTAACACGCCCCACAGTTTGAGAAATGCTGAGTTATAGGCCTCGTAATTTTGGGCCTCGGTCAAGTGACGAAGACGCCACCTGAGCTGGAAACCCACTGTCTTAATTTCTCCACCACGCCAATATGAAAACATTGAGCCTAGACCAGGGGTACTCAACCTTTTTTTCTGCTGGGCCGCATACATATGTCACATATTTCACACAGGCCGCATCATGAAGATAAAGATGGGGTGGTGTGGGGTTGAAATGTGGAAAAAATAATCAAAATATTTTAACTCCTGGTTTGCTTTTTTTAATTACTATTTTTTATTTTTGTGACTAACAGTGAATTAACACTCTTTCACAATTTCTGCATTAGGGAACAGTTTCATTTGATTATATCAATAATATAACATATTTCGTAAGATGTCTTTGACATTACAACTGACAAAACACTTTGTTCCTGTTGCGAAGATTATTCAAGAAATCCTATTTATTAACTCTTAAAAGAGATCTTTGAGGAAAAGTGTCATTGAACGATTCCTGTTTTTTGGTATTTTTTTTTAAATACAGCACTTTCGTGACAAATCAAACAATTGCTGATCCGTGTATATTTTTCACTACAAAATAGTCAGTCTCCCAATCGTCTTGAAACGATATATTTTCTTCGAACATTTTTAGCTTGCAAGATATGAAAGATAGTTAAAAATTAGTTCCACCCATAAAACTCACTACTCCACTATTGTCTGTTATCACTAACCGTAACCTTTACAAATAAAAAAAAAGAATATCAATTTCGCTCGTCAAGAATCGACCAAAAGCAAAATTATATATTTGATTCTTGACACCCAAATTTTTTAATTGTTAATTCTTCAGAGGAATGGACCCGACTGGGCCCTTGGGGGGTCGGGGGCCGAGGTGATAGTATCGCTGACCTAGACCGGGGTTTAAATATTGTTTCTACCACGGTGGGTCTTCTGTGGCATCAACTCAGACCCAGCCACCGGGGCACAAATCGTACTAGGACCGTGGCAATCTGCCTACCGATTTTACCCATTTGAACAATTTTCGCAGTGCGGTAAAAAACGTGCGCTATAACCGAAGTTAGTGTTCATTCTTAAAATTTAACGACAGTGAAATAAGTTTAGATATCCGAACTACCCCAAAAATGATTTTTTCAAAGGTTGACAAATTTTATTTTTTTTTATAGGTTAAAAATTTTTAAACTTTCCTCCCAAACCCCTCCTTGAACAAATCACGTTTTATAACCAATCCAATAATACAAAACAAATTTTAACCTTTTCCAAATAAAGAAAAGAAATAATTGGCTGAATTACGCATGCGCAAAAGAAAATGTTTTTGATTTCTTTACAAAAAATTTTTAAATTTAATTTTTAGAAAATGGCACTGAACAGGTTCACTAAAAAGGGGGGCCCGGGTTTTTTAAAAAATTTTAAATATCTTCTTATCCTGGGTCCTTCACGGGAAATCAGTCAAAAAATTCCCAAACCCCGGGTTTTTCATAAATCTTTGCCCAAGGCCAATTGGGGAATTTTGTCCCTTTTTTGTTACCCATTTGAAAAACAAAATTTTAGAGCCTTAAAAATGCAAAAAAATAAAAAAAAAAATTATTTCCCCATTTTTAAAAATTTAAGACGGAATTAAAAAGTTTAACACGAAATAATACAACACTCCCGACAAACTACTATGTATTTTCATGCATTTTATTCTCTTAACACGAAACATTTCCCTTCCGGGAATGAACAAAATACGGAAAACACCAAACCACGCAGGCGAAATTTAAGAGGAGTGTGAAATGAAAGAGGTAATTTCACATGTTTCGTAGGAAGAAGGCTAACTTGGTTTTGAAATATCCTCGGAATAGCCTGTGACATGAGTCAAATTTGTTTATATAAACTACTTTCACCCCCTCCCCAAACCCCCAAAAAATCTCATCTTTCATTAGTTGGCTTCTGAAATCTGTAACGAGTACATTTGCAATGCGATTAAAAATCAGTGAGTTTGGTTCCCGGTTTTTTATCTTTTCCTATTTTAGAAGAATTGTTTTAAACGAGCAATATTTTTTAATAGCCCAAACGGCTATTTTGCTTAAAAAGAAGATGGAACTTCTTAAGGCTGTTGATCAAAAACAGAAGACGAAAACGGGACTCTGTAAGGATTTTGGTATTGCTAACTCTATGTTATCAACAATAATTAAAAAAGAGAGCAAATTATGGAAATGCTTGATGCATATATACATATGTAAATATAATGTATTTTAATAAACTTAATTTTACTGAATACATGTTTTTTTTTCGTTATTTCTTTTAACACGAAATTCTTTAAAACACAAAGCATCCCTCTGTTTCGCCGTGTTAATCGATTTTCACTGTATTTGAATATTCAGTATTAAAAAATATTGAACGTAATATTTCGGGACAATCACCTTGTTTTAAATGTTTTTTAAAGAGTGTACTTTAAAATCGAATTAATTGATTACCGAATACTTGGAAAATGTTATGCAGATAATTCATAAAGAAAAAATTATGCAATCTTCCCTAAAGCTATTCTTCCTTTTACTTAAAACAATTACATGTACCAATGAAAATTCCATCTGTGTGTGTATGATGGTGAAAAGTGTAATTTATTTTATGATAAAATTAATTAAATTTAACTCCTACCTCCCAACTTAACACAAAGAAGTATAATTTCACAGTACATCCCATTCAATCAGCGTAGACAATAAATATTGATCGGAGACCTCTCGAGTAAATCAATTGAAAGAAAAAAAGTTTAATTAATTCATAAACTGTACTCGAAAAGAATTATAGATTTCGTTTCTATTCTTCACCAGACAGCCATTTTATCATTCCTTTACTGACCTCGCAAATAAAAAATTTATATATTTTTATTTAATGTATATGTGCGTGTAACTTAATATTTATTTAACCCTTTCGTGGGCCTGGGGAAGATGTTTGTTTTTGGCGTAGAACACCGAAGAACCCCGTTGGCTGGAATTTCAAGCAACTTTTATTTGGAACAACTTTTTGAGCTCACTAGCAAAAAGTTGTTCTAAAGCCGTTGCTATGAGACCTCAATCCGAATGTTTATTGATTGTAGAGTTGGTTACCTGAAGCCGCAAGTCTACCGTGATCGTCCGACTTCATTAGGGATGCTAAAAGACAACATCTGACGGCAATTTCTCACCCATACAGTGCTTTTCTCAATATTGTCCCTCGACTTCAGGTACTATTGATGAATGTCCGCCAACAAGTTGGACATTTGTTACAAAAAACGTCGTTTATCGCTAAAAAATTGATATCTAATTATTGTTTTTGTAATCGTATAAAGCGCCATCTATTGATCATTTGTTGCACGTTTTTGGTTTTAGTAAAAATCCATGTCATTTCAAGCCTGTGTGTCAGATTTTACCTCTCTACCTACCATACATTATTCTATGAATTATTAAATTTTTAAATGTTAACAGACTTTTTGATCACCTGGGTATATCCTTGTTGTGGAGTACAAATTTATTTTCGTGATGCTTTGTCTTTAATGAACACCTTTTTTGCATGCTATAGCTGAAATGTTGGTGACAATTGTGAAATATACCGTAAAATACTGAACACAGGCCTGTTAGGTAATTTTTTACAATTACAAAATATTTCAATTTAAGGATAGAGAAGCTCATAATTTAAATTAAAATGAAATTTATTTTCACTATCTGTTCAGATATAAAATCTCGAAAACAGTAAGCCTTTTGTTTCTAAAACTGAGAAAGAAAATTGGAATTTCAGAGGAGATTTGATACCGACATTCAAACCAAAGACTTACTCTCGAAACTCAATTCTGTTAATTGAGAAGCAGATAATGAGATGAGACTCACCAGTGGGAAAATCAGTATGCAGTAAACACTCTTTTAAACGACCTTGAGATAATTGTTCTGAAAGCGTGAAATGCAATTTACATTATTTGACAAAATGATTAGGGAGAATATATATATATATAATCACGGTATAACAATAACATTTTCGTATTATATAACTATGCTACTTCCCTCTTCAGTTTAACTGTCCGTGGTTTGTAAGCAAGCAAATTTTTACAAGATTTTTAAATTCCAAAGAAAATTTATAATTATGGAATTAATTAAACTTTTTTAGATACTTAACTAGTAATCCCTATTTCTGAATAAACTGGTAAAAGAATCTCTGTTATGATTTATACAAAAAAATTAAGGAAAAGATAATATACTAAAATTGAGTGAAATAATTAATAACAGTTGAGAAAGTATGTTAAACAAAAACACAAAAGTTAGGACAAAGGTAAAAAACAATTACAAAAACCGGTGTGCGCTGCGTGTTCCTTTTAACCCCAACTTTGTCTCCTCATCGACATATTTTAAAATAAGATGCTGCTATATTGCATCTTCCAATTATTCTGACCAATCATGGAATTCGTTAACGGAAATAATATGTTTCTTAAAAAGCTTCCGGTTGTGGAAGCCATAAAAGCTGATACCTCCGGAATCAACAAAGAACACTTTTGTGTATAGTCTAAATGTCAGCGTGTGTTTGGGATGTTTTGTCTCTTTATGTGAAATGTTCAATAAATGTCAAACTAAATTAAACACATGGCATAAACACATTGAGATAAAGAATATTCCAGGAAAATGTTTTAATTCTTCTTTGAATCATCATCATCATATATATGTATGTATATAGTACGCAACTATGGCATTTACGACTTTGCATTCCTATGTGATTCTGAGCCGTCTTTGTACCACCTACATATATTTCAAGTCTGCCGGTCAGGTAGCTAATCACCTTGTATATACATATGTAATAATTCCCTCTAGCATCCTTTAAATTAACTCTTTTTAATAATATTTAAAACAAGCTTTAATTCTTTCGTTCAAAACTAACGCCATAATCTTAATCGTAATCGACTAATATTATTACATCAAAAATCCCTTTCCCGCCCCATTTAACCAATCAGAACTCTTGTTAAAAAATAATTACCCTGTCTTCACTGCCGGGTATAAAAAGCAAAAATTTTGTGTGATCTTTTCTCTTTGTCTTTGTGTTCGTCCAGTAAAATGTCGCTGCCGCTTTTCGCTTTTGTTATATGTGTCTGTTTCCATGTTCCTACCAAATATCTGTGAAATACAACTGTGAATTGTTCATCTACGTTATGTGTGTGTAAATAAACAAGTTGAAAATTAATCCTAAAGGTGTTTTTCCTGAAATCAGATATGCAAACAATCAAATAAAACCAAACCGGCCAACGGTGCTATATATATATATATATATATATATATATCTGACAATAAAGTTCGGTGAAGACATAGAAGTCAGAACGGCTGATCTGGCAACACTGGCGAAACAAAACGCTGCACCTGAGTAGCGCAGGTGTCAAGCAATGTCCATTAAGTGAGTGCACGAGTGGTTCACCGTTCTCAAAAGGGCCGGAAAGTGTTTCTGAAAACCCCGTAGAAAGACCGGGACTCCGTCAGGAAAAAAAACATCGCAAAAGATTGTCAACTAATGTGCCATGATGTTTAGATAAATGCTAAAAAGGTATTTAAATTTTTAACCCTTTCAAAACATACGCGGGTACGAACCCGTCACACAACCAGTTCATGGTTTTGTTCCAATACTCTTCCCCCACGCCAATATCCCAAACAGTTCCTAGCAAAAAAAAAAAAATTTAACATCCCCATACTCCCAAAAACCCTCAATCCTTCAGATTTTTCCCCTATTCCCGACTCACACTCGTTTAAAGGGAAAAGAGATTTCACGATTTTCCCTTAACACCCAATGAAACGTGACAGGTTTTGAACCAACCCAAAAGGAGCTTCTTGAATGTTTCTAGAACATGTATAGCAGTTCTGGAGGTGTATAGTTATAAGGGTAACTATTTCTAAGAACAAAAAAAGGTAACTTTCTTTAAATTTTTTTTCTTAATGTTTTTTTGGGATATTCACCGAATTTTAAAGTAAAAAGTTTAAATATTTTGTATATTATATATATATATATAGAAAAGAGAGAGAGAGAGAAAGTAAATTTAAAAAGAAACTAATAAATCTAAAACATCTTAGATAAAAGAAGCCCCAAAAAATAGAACCATTTCAAAACCCAAAAAAAAAATAGAAGTGGGAAAAAAAATTTTGATTTCCCCAGCGCACGGTTTAGGGCAGTGAAACAGGGTTAAACGTGTTTTGGATTCAACAGATTCCTCAAATTTATATATATATGGGAAAACTTCTTTAAAATTTGTTGAGTGATAAAATAATTGTAAAAACGGGCGAGTGGATGTTTTTACTTAGCAAAATAAGGGGTGGCCGGTGGTGAATATTCCTTTTGTTGATGCGTTTTTTTGATGGATTACTAGGCGTTATGTAAATCAATAATCCAGTTTTTTGCATCTTTAAACACATAAATATAAAAATAGACGGCCAAACCCAAAACAAAGAAACTACAACCCCGCAGCCCGGGTTCAACACAAGAAACGGCGGGGGGAGAAGATTTCAAGACATCGGTTTTTTTACCCAAGGTAAGACCCGGGGACATTTTTTTTAATAAAAGCTCTGATTGGGTTCAAAGGCGGAAAGGGGTTTATGATGTAATAATATTATCGATTACGATTAAGATCAGGGTGTTTTTCAAACCCAAAAAATTAAAAGATTATTTGAATATTATTAAAAAAATTAATTAAAAAAGGTGCTGGGGGGAAATTTTATATATGAGATACAGAGACGACTTAGAATCACATAAGAACCAGAGATGAAAAGAAAATGAAAAGAAAAAAACTCTATTACAAGGGGAAATTTTATTATTAAAGGAATAAAAATACGCGAAACTATGAAATGTACGAAAGCTGCGTATCGAACGAAAGTTGTGTCCTAACCTTCTGTTTTGAAACGATGATCGTTCTTTTCTTTACACAGAAAAATACTTCAAATACTTGGCGATGCATTTCAGGTGCAAAATCCTAGTAAAGTAAGGGGACAAAAAAAAAGAGATGGGGGAACTCCGGTATAAACAAGCAAATATTGCCGGACATATCAAATCCAAGACCTTAACATTCGCAAAAGCAACACACAAAAGGAAAAACTCTGAAAAAGAACAAGAATTGAAAACATTTGTTTCGGAAAATACACACGGGATAAGTACCAGTTGATTCTTCGAGAAGGAAAAGGGGACTCCACTTGCAGAAGGGGGGAAACATCTCACATGTCCTCCTTTTCCCCAGCTGAAATGCAACCACCCCTGGGAGGATGTAGCAACTCGATCACGTCCTGGAGTGCAGGAATCGTAAATCTAAGGTATCTCTAGGACATAAAACGGGAGGAAAAAAATTTATTTCTCTTCAAATGCTGAGGCGGGTGTTGCCAAAAAATGATATAAAAAGGAGATATGTTTTCCTTTTTTCCCGGGGTGGATTTCTTTTTACCTGTTTTGTTATTTTTTTAATAAAGCTGCTTGCTTTCTATCTGTTTTTCTCAACCTCGGTTTTATGAGAGCGTTTATGGAATTATAAACGAAAGCTCTACGCACTTTTGTCTTCATTCACTGGTCTGTTAAAGAATAGTTCTGTACAAAGTAATGTATGTGTACTACAGGGAAACCTAGCAGACGTGAGGGAAAATAACGTTGAAAAAAATTATTTTTATGAAAAAAAAGACACGTAATTGAGAAAATTCTTAAAACTGATGCGTAAACGAGAATCTATATGTACCGTAAAATCCAGCGCATAACGCGCACCTATATACTTTTTTAAGCTACAATTTTTAATTTTTAGGTATATTCACCGCGTAACGCGCAACCCTTTTTTTACAGAGAAACCTGAAATGCACGTGCGTAATGCTGTTATGTTTTGAAGTCAGTGGCGCACACAAGGGGAGTTCCTGGGTTCCGGACACCTCCCCCCCAAAGCCCTTGATTTTCTTTCCGATTGATTATAATGCTAAGTATATAGTACGTAAAATTTAATTAGTATTTGTTATTAATGATTATTTTTATTAATTAATGCTAATTATTTATTCAATAGTTAGGTTTTTACTGCGTTTTGTTCCCGAAAATCGTCAAAACAAAGGAGCATGATACAAGAATGGTGAACTTTCGACCCCGGACCCCTGAAAAATTCCTGTGTGCGCTACTGTTTGAAGTCATATATTGAGGCATTATCCCAAGCTTTAGAAAAATACTTCTGGAACTACAACCTTTTAGGTTCATAAGGAATGTCTCTCTCTCTCTCTCTCTCATTTCTTTTAAATATACAGTATTTGAATACATGTAGAAGTGTAACTTTCTTCAATGCTTATCTTTTTTATTTATTTTTAAAGCTTTCCTCTTTATACCCGGAGTATAAAGCACCACCGTAAATTTCGATCTTATTTTTTGTGTTAAAAGTGCGCGTTATACGCCGGATTGTACGGTATGTAAGAAAAGGCTCCCCTCCCTCATTCATTCGTTTAAAAAGTGAAGCAATTTCCCAAAACGTAAACATCCCTATCAAATAGCTTAAAAGTAATCAAGGATATAAAGAATAGTAGGTGTTGTCGAGACAATATTTCCATGCTAATACTACTCGAATTATAGGACGTCGCTACTTGGGAATTAGAAGATTGATTCGTACCCTTTGCTTGTCTTGTCTACGTATTCAGTTCTAACGTTTAAATTAATAAAAGTACATTTTAGTGAATACCTGTGTGTGTGTGCGTGGGCGTGTAAGCATTTTGTGTTCGAAAGGACCCGACTCCCTAAAACATGAATTTTTCCAAAATTGACAATTTTTTTTTATTATTATTATTTTATTTTATAGTACATCTTATTAGCTTAATAAAAGTACCTAGTTTTTTATTTTCCATTCATGAACAAAACTCAAATGTTTTAGAAAAAGCAGTTTAAATTTTTCCCAAGTGTCAAATTTTAAAAAGGGTTTTACCGAAATGTTTTTTTTTCGAAAACTAAAAGGGGGGAAAATGCTGAAACAGTTTTGAAAGAAATTTTTGTTAAAATTTTTTGTATGTTCTGTATAACATAGAAGTGTTTTTGACCTTCAGATTTATCAATCACGTTTATTTAAAATTTACAGCCCTTTTTATGTGAATATAATCACTGTTTTTAAACAATTTCATACAGTCACAAGAAAAAAAGTTTTTTTTGGGAAAAAATTAAAATATATTTTTTCCTGAAGGTCATTTAAACATGAAAAAACAAAATAACACAACAAAATTGAAAAATTGAGAATTTGTTCATAAATATTTTGTACAGAGCGGGCCCCGTTTATGTAATTTTTTGTACTTTCTTACCAGTTTTTTCCCAGTTTATTATTAAACTTTTTTTCCGCTTTCAATTTTAGGATTTTTTCCTTAAAATATGCTATATAAATCTAAAAAGCACAAAAAAATCCCCATATCTCCATTTTTTCAAAAAAAAATTGTCACAAGTAGTCGGATACCTTAATGGCTGCTCTATCTGTGTGCTGTAGGACTCCTCCGAGAGCTTCAATAATCAGCGAGATCTCCACCTTAACCAACATGAGGAGGAAGTACCGCGACATACCAACTTTAATTAGATAATGCAGAAATTTAACAGAATTAGTATTAGTTCTTACCTGATGCAATGAGTAACGAATGAAATGTATCTTTATAACCCATTTTCGATGGTATGGAAAAATTTCTATTCGTTTGTCAAAACAAAAAAAATGGGAGGATATGGGGATATTTGAAATGATGTTTAAATAAAGAATATAAAAAAATTTAAGTAAATTTCCCTACCAGATCAACAAAAAAATTTTATTTTAGCTACTTTTTATTAAATAGTTAAAATTTAAATTAAAATATATTAATCATCATTAAAGTATCATTATCCCCCAAAACAATCGTTAAAAAAATTTCAGTTCAACTGAATGCTTTAAAACGGGAAAAAAAAACCTTTTCGTTTTAAAAAGTCGCCAAAAGGGTCGCTATGTTCGGATATAGCTCCCCTTTGACCGTATTTTTGATTGTCAACGTGAGCTAGAGGTGGGGGGGTTTTCTAAAGTAATAGAATTTTAAATTTTTAATTGACTTTATTAAGAATAGAACAATTCTAACAATTTAGAAAAATTTAAAAAGTGAGAATCGGGAATAAGAACAAAAGGATAGTTAAGCCGAATCAGTAATTTAGCCCCCTTTTTTAAAAAAATTTTTAATTACTCTCATTTTTAATTATATTATTATTAATTATTTTTTTTATTACCCTCCCTTAATAACAAGATTCGATCACTATATGAAAACGTCTAGGTGCGGCAATGGGATGCCCTTGACCTAATCAACCTTTTAAGGTAACTTCACAATTGGTGTCAATTCACGCTTGTATCTCTTTCACACATAAAAATTTTCAAATTTCCATACGACTTTTCTGAAACTTCTGTTCTTTTTTAAAAACTATCTTATTTTTCATTTTTTTTTCGCATTTCGCTTCTTTGGGGTTTTGGTTTGGAAAAAAATTGTCATTAATCTTGGCCATCAAAAAAACCCAAAGGGTTTTGTTAAAGAAAAGAGCGTGGCCCTCCAATCGCCAAAAAAGGGTCCCAAACCGGCTGTATTTGTAATTTTTTAAAAAATTAGTTTTAAATCCTTAATTTTTTTAAAAATAATTAAAATTTTTGTATTGTCATCCAAAATAATCATGTCTATAAAATTTCAGCTCAATGGGGAACTTTAAAATGTTTTTATTAAAGAAAAATTCCACCCCAAAATAAATAAATAAGAGGTGAGCTAATGTAGGGAAATTTAAAATATATATAAAAAAAAAAAGGATTTAAAAAGATGTAAGTAATAGTATTAGCATTCAAAAAATTTCCCTTCGGAAATTGTTTTGATCAAGTTGTAAGGATCTTGCCTCCACGCCTAGAGATGAGGGAGAAAGGGAAGGAAGACTAGCCATGTTCAAAATCAGTTAATTTATGTGTAACACAATCAACAACCCAAGTTCAATCAATCAAAACTAAGAGATGTACCCAATCGAAGCAATATGAAGTCAATTAACAAGGTACGCGAATTATGAGGAAACTTTAAATACCAGTACACTTACTTCTGATTCGAATACATTGCCTTCCTAGCTATCTAATCTCTATTCAATTTCTAGTGACAAATCGTCACCTTAATTATTACAATTATCAAGTAACAAATATCTACGTTACACTATAAATTTGATTAATCACTGATTCGCTATTTATCTATCCTCTCTCTCTCTCTTTCTAGCTTGAAAGCCTAGACTCTATATAGTAGACACAATTTACATGTTGACGTTCTCTTCTTCAGAGGGTGCGATCTAATAAAATTGTTTTTAAGAACCAAAGATTCCCTAAGAGGATTTGTTAATAGGAAGAACGTGGATAGAGCCGTAACAAAGTATATTTCCGAAATTTTTTTGACTCTTACTGCTTCGAACTTGAAATCAATAGATTTGCCGCGAGTCTTTCTTCCACCAGCCGCAAGCAACAAAGGATGGAAATAAAGGCCTTAGCGAGTAGCCCGAATAAGGATTCCTTTTGTTACAAGTCGTCTAAGGCATGCACGGAATAGCAGTGGACCGGTAGGTCGATGTTTCTAATAAACATCCCTACAAACATTCTTCAGTGGTGACCCGGAATTGAACACTGAATGGCAGCACAGCTTAACTTTACGAGTTGATTATGCATTCATTCCGTAGAGAGTCTAAGACATTCCCAATAAACAGCGACTAGTGATTCAAAGGCACACGCGTCAACTAGAAGCGTTATCTCAACAAGATATTGCCGACAAAGGGAAAACGTTCCAACAACACTTGAATGTATAATAATTGGCTGTAAAAACAACCTTTTCTAAGTATTGCTCAAAAAAAGTCAATCCAGTAAAAACAACTTTCTTCCCAAGGAAAAGGGTATGCAGCGAATCCATCTTCCGCAAGTCACAGAAAACATTGAACAAGAATGAAAGATCTTAATGACTGACTCCAATAGGGATACCTTTTCGTCCCAGTCGTCTAAGGCATGCACAGAGTAGTAAAGAACCTTTAGGTCGGCCATTCGAATAAACACCCCTGTCAAGGTTCTTTAGATTTTTCAAATCAAAATTACTAACTAGGTGAACTCTACCACTACACATTTAAGTCGCTATAAATAAAATGAAAATATAGATCCTTATATAAAGATACCAAAAGGCAACCCCCACCCACCCCACCTCGTAAGAATATATATATAAAAGTTCACTGTTCTTTTGACATACGAGTGTTCCAGACGTCAAAAAATACAACATTAAGCGTTTCCAGAAACTCCCTTATCTGAAGACAAATAGCAAACGTTATCTTACTTGAATGATTGTTTCACAGAGGAAAAATTAATTCTCCCTGTCATTGCTAAGGAAACTCAGTTTCAATTATAACAAAAGGTTTGGCAATAGGTCAGATAATATTAAAAATTCCTTATTTAACAATGAATGCAAATTATAACAAGTAATATATAAAAAAAAAAATTAAGTCAATTCCTACTTAGATCAACAGAGAAAAATTTTATTTTAGCTACTTTTTATTAAATAGTTACAACTAATATAAATATGTATTTACATATGGCAGAATCACAACACTTGGGAATTAAGTTTTATTAATTATCATTAAAGTATTGTATTGTCATCCAAAACAATCGTTTGTGTAAAATTTCAGTTCAACTGAATTCTTTAAAGCGTGAGAAAAAAACCTTTTCAAGTTTTGACACAAGTCGCCAACGTGGCTGTATTTGTAATTCTTTAAATAATTAGTTTTAATCAATTAATTTTTATTAATTATAATTAAATTATTGTATTGTCATTCAAAATATAATCCTGTATATAAAATTTCAGCTCAATGGAGCGCTTTAAAATGTATTTTATTAACGATTGAAAATTCCACCAAGATAAATAAATAAATAAACAAACAAACAAATAAACAAATAAATAAATTGAAAAAGTGAAAGATAATATAGAAATGAATAACTAAATTGGGAAAAAATTGACAATTCATTTTCTAGAAATATAAAGATTTTTTTCTGATGCAAACAATAATACTAAAAACAGACTCGATTTTTAAATATATTCATGCGATTTGTTGTTGTTTTCGGGGCGGTAAATTATTGAATGTAACTGTTCTCTGAATTCTGTTCGTAAGAACAGACGTATGTTCTGTAAGGACATTGTATTGTAGAGAGAATAATTTAATAACAAACCTTCAAATGACTAAATTACTATTAAACAAGCTTATGTAGTTACACACAAGCCTTGTGCAGTTACATTTTTCATTCATTCAATTCACTAGATTTTATTCGATAAAAGTATTCAAAAATAAATCATCAGGAGATAAATTCATGATGGTGAAAAACAATCACGTGTTCTCCATTAAATTCAAAACTGATATTAGACTTGCACGCGTTGTTCTGCTTCTAAAATTTAGGTCAAATCTGCTAGTTGGGGTAGAGATGTTCAAGTATATATTAAGATTCCTCAAAAAGATTTTCCCAAAAAAAAAAAAAAAGAATATCACATAATAAATGTTTTTAATCCTTTCAAACGACAAATGGAAATCCCCTTCCCCTCCCTATTTTAAAATTGGTGATTCTAACATTTGATTATAACCTTCCTTCTCCTTGAGGCCCTGGGCACCTTCGAGTTGAAAGTGGGGCCTACTTTTCCATAAGTGGAGAGCATACAGCATGCGTTGTCAAATACTGGTACAAAACGCAACTCCATAACAAGCAAACGTGCGTGCCTCACAATCTCACAAACCGACTCGGCCACCTTTCCATTAAATTAAGGGTCTTCAACCTTTCACGCTCGAAGCCCAAGTTAATAAATTTACAATGATCCACGGGCCAAACGACTTTAAAAAAAATATTGTAGTCAGGAAATTTATATAAAAAAGGGAGGGTTGGGGTTACAAGACTACAACTGATTCTATCTCTATCTCTCTCTCTGTATATATATTAATATATATATAAACTCAAACTCAGTGACCAACAGCCCATGAGGGCCTACAGTGCCCATCCAAGTATACGTGACCATTGGGTGCTGTGGTGCATGAGCAGATGTCCCGATCAGGAGGTCAGTCTGAAGTGAGAACCCAGTGTTTAAGTCCCCAAACAAGCTGGTTTTTTTATCGACCCCTTCAGTAGGGATGAAAGGTTGAGTTGTGTGACCTTCCCAGCCCCGGGAATTTTTTCTTCTCTCTCTCTCTTTATATATATAATATATATATTTTAATTTTTTTTGAAAACGTTGGGAATTTTGTCTTTCTATA
>BMAV01023546.1:0-14281 GCA_019973955.1 Trichonephila inaurata madagascariensis
TTCTACTTTTTTAAAAAAATTATTCCATCGGGAAAAAAAAATAAGCTGTCCATATTTTTTACTATTTTTCTAACTTATAAATCCTATAACTCTGAAAAGGTTAAGTTCTTATCATCAACGCTCAAAACTGCAAAGGAATACAATAACTCTTTATTAATATTATTGTAATAAGGTAATGTGTTTCTGCTTCAAAAAGTCTTGGGAATTCTGGGGTTTTTAAACCCCAGGTTTTAAAGCTTTATTCAAAGGGGTTTTAAAAACTACTCATTATTAGATATGCACATACTGTGACCTACATTTGACTCATTGTTTGGGGAATCTATTTTTTATAATAGACTTACTAGACCCCCATTATAAAATATATATATATGTATATTGGCATGTTTGACTTTAGCAGCCTTTTTTAAAGACTCAAAAGGGTTTTCCCGTCAATCCCCCGAGAGATCCCCCAATGGCTGTTGACGACAAGGATTTAAAAAAGTATTAGTTCAGTTCATTTCAGCTCAGCTCATATAAGAATAACACTTAAATCTGGAACGGGCCTTATGTTATAAATACTATCACACATAAATACACTGCATGTTATGGTTCTCGATATCAGTTTGGATTTGTCCTTGAACTTGAGGGGGCGTATCCCCAACTGTTTTCCCCCCCATTGCTTTAAAAACATTAATACTCGCAATTTTATCAGTTTTAAAGATTTGCCCTTCAGGCTTTGGCAAGTAACAAAAGGAAAAAAAAGTTTCTGTTTCCCCATTGCGTGAATGCAAAACACCACACCAACGGGAAGATGTTTGATCCCCGATAGATTTGTGCTGCTCTCTACAATGGGGTATTTAATGGTCGGCCAAAACCCCGGACATCCATCCCGATCCGATATCTAAACCCCCTATTTACCGCGCCCACGATCCATAGTTGCAAGGCTGGGTAGATTTTTTTGACAAGGTCATCTTTTAGTGGGCGCCTTCCTTAACCTGGGAAAATGAAATTGGACCAGAAAAAAAAACACGGATATTCTCAAAATATCTACCTCTTCCCTCAACAAAATTTGAAATTAAAGGTTCATTTAAAATGCTTTGAAAAATTCCCGTGCTGCAAAAAAAACCCTGGGAATACTAATAAAAAACTAACTGTGTCTTGGACTCTCCTCGTATGATCGAGCTGAGTTTAGACAATTGAGTGGATATGACTGCCTTTGAAATCATTTGCTTGGTTTTAATCTAACTGAATTCCCTTTTTGTCTGTTTTTGGCCAAGTCATGGACGCTGTTCATCTAGACATGTGCTCTGCAACTAAGAGTTTAGACTGTATTGTGAATAAATATTGGGAGCTTGATGCCTAATGACCTGGGTAATAGTCAGAAATTTGATAAATATTATGAATATTCCCACCCTTTTGTTTTTCCAAACTTTTATATTCGAAATTTTTTTCTATGGTTCTTTATTCCATTTGTTGAAAATCATGATTTTTTTGTTTGTAGAAATGCAATTTTTGAAATATTTTCAAATCGTTTTTGAAACTTTTGCCCCAGTTTGAATAATGCATTGACGTATTTTTTTTAAATCATCTAAACGTTCTAAATTACTTTTTGAAGTCGCAAATATTTTAACCTCTCGTGTTAAAAATACTTTTTTCAAAATTCCCTCTTGTATAGCAATTGGCTTTATACTTTCAAAACATAACTTAATAAAATTTTTTTAGGAATTTCAATTTCATATTAAAATTTTTTGTGAAAAATTTAAAAATTGTAGAATAAATTAGCCATGAAATGAAATTTTGTTCAAAAACTAGATTTTTACAGTATTTTTTAACAATATGGAGAACTTCTGATTCATGTTTCAAGTCTCATTGCTGTGCAAAAAAGGCTTGTTTTTTTTGACGGACCTTACCCAACTTTTAGATTAAGTATGGGATCTTTAAAACAATATCAATGAAAAAAAAACTATATTATTGAAACTTGTCTATTTGAAAATTATCCATCAAAAGGGTTTGTGTTTTTTTAAGAGCTAATTCATATCCCCTAAAAAATTTTGGAGAAATTATAACTATTAAAGAAAGATTAACAAACAAAACTTATATTTAAAATGGGGAAAAATTTAAAAAAAAACTACTTAATACCCTTTAATAAACCCAAAAAAAAAAGCCTTTTCCCATTGACCCCTTAATACATTTTAAAAAAAAAGCTGATCTTAAACAAAAGGGTGCGAAAAAAAAAAAAATTCTGATATTTTTAAAAAATAAGCCTTAGAAACAATATATACCCCGATATCCATAGTCAAACTTTATGCCTATAATGATGGGACACAATTACATCAGAATGGAAATGCAGTTACTGCGATTTTTACAAAATTATTTGCATTTAACCTCAAATCTGTCCAAACTCAATTAAGTTGAATGCCGAAATAGAAAATTTTAAAACGACTAATCAAGAACTACTGTCTAGAAAGGATTTTTTGGGAAGGGCCGTTCTATTTTCTGATTCTATTTCTGAAAAACAAGATGAGACCCCTCAGGATTTTTCAGACTCTATTAGAATTGAGAGCGAAACAAAGGATCTTGGATTGCTTTTGTTTTTAAAAAAGAATATTGCTTTACAATGAGTTCCATTTCACTGTTTATTTACCTAAATCAGAGGGTTATTTTCTAGCTAAAAAATATTCTGCTGTTTTACAGTTCTTTGAGAGAGCAATTTCGTATTCCTAAATAAGCAAAGTAATTAAAAATATTCATGGAATTTATTTAAATGAATAAATTTGTGTTCAGTCTTGGAATGAGACACTGAATGGGATTCTGGTTCACCTAGAGGGTATGCGGTTGTAGGCCTTCAGTTTTGAAACCGAGCACGAATGTCTTGCTGGTCACCTACATAGACTAAAGATCTTGGGGGTTGTGATATCGATATAAACCTGTAATAGCCACCATGCAACGACGATCGTTTTGGCGTGATGGCAAAAGTACTCGTTTTCGGAACATAAGATGCACAGATCGAATTCCTCTCAAAACTGTGCTTTGTACGATACATAGATAATTCCCTGATGAATTTTGCACTCCTAAGGTATTACCAAAACTAATTTCTTGAAAATAAAGAAATAAAGAAAAAATTGTATATTAGTGGGGTATCTGCAAAATAATGAGAAACATTTTTATAACACATAAATCATCAGATTTATCTTCATAGTCTGATAGATTAACTTGAAAAACACAAAATTTCATTTTTTATGCTTCAAAACTAAAGTGATATAAGCTAAACCTTTATTTTCTATGTAACAATTATATAAGAACTATGCGGAGAAATTAAATGTATCCCGAACAGAAAACCTTGCGTAGTTATAATTGCAAAATATCGTATTTTTTAATAATGTTTATGTATCCTTTTCAACTTCACACACACAAAAATATTTTAGAAACTTATTAAAGATTTATTTCCTTTATTTAAGCATAAGGGCGTTTCTTCAGTATGAATACGCAAATACTTTTTAACCTGTCTCTAGCTGAAAGGGCCTCTTCGCAAATTCCACAAGGGAAAGGCTTTTTTTTTGTTTGATTGTGCAAATAATTTTTTTAAAGTATAATTACGCGAAAAAGACTTATGGCAAATTTCACAAGCATAAGGCTTTTCTTCCGTCTGTGTGAATACGCAAATGCCATTTTAAACCAACTCTATCTCAGAATGACTTTTCGCAAAATTTAAAACCAAAGGTCTTTTCATTGGCATGAATAAGAAAATGTCTTTTCAATAAACAGTTCTTATATAAAGTCTGTGGACAAATATCACAAACATAAAGGCCTTCCTTTGTATGAGTACGGTTATGTCCATTTAAGTAGTTAACGGGTAAAATAGGATTTATTGCATTCATTTGATGAATAGGGTTTTTTAATTTGTATGAAAGCTTAAAATAGAATTACGTTTTCATTTATTGAAATTCTTTGATTTTATCTGTTAATATGGAACAAACTTCATCTGACGTGGTCGTCACATGAATTACACCCTTTATTTTTACAAGTACATTAAGCTTATGACGTTTTGGAACAAACGTCCTGAATGAGGAATATTATAAGCAAAATAGAATTACGTTTTCATTCTTTGTAAGTCCCTCGCTTTCTTGATTTCACCTGTTAATATGGAACAATATCATGCAACGCGGTCGACGCACGAGTTAAAACCCATTTGCCCAAACAACGATAAAACATTTAAATGAAAGATACAGAATGTATCATTACTTGTTGGTTAATTAACTTAAGGAAGAATCGAACACATCGCTCGTCTTGTATTCTCTGTCAAAACCGTTCGTATAATGCAGTCTCTGATACTGACTTCTGAGTTGGAGAAGTGAAGATATGGACTATTTTATTTTTTAACAAAGAACTGGCAGAAAGGAGTTTGAAAAGGTATTCAATTTATTTAAAATGTCATTCAATAGGAAAATATAAACCTACACTAAATCAAATGAGATTTTCATTTAAATGATTCAGAATACCACGATATTTTCGTAGTTGGTTCCAAAGACACCCAGTGCTTCTAATTTGCATCTTCCACACAAACAACACGTAAAGAAAATGCATGAATCTTAATATTTATTTCATATTGTTTTGGTAGATTTCATGAAATTACTGAGTATTGAATAATCGTTGAAGAACCATTCCCTGGCCAATGTTTATTAAGTGGTTAATATCTCATAAACCTCTTCCTCGCCAGCGATATGAATTAAAGTAAACGTTAATTTCGACTGAATATTTTCTATCTTTTTCGAGGTTTAAGGAACTGAACTCTTTTTTTTTTGATTACTGTACTTTGGAAAAAGGGCCTTTCATCTGTATAATTATGAAGGTATAAAATATTTTTAAGTAAAAAATATTCTCTCCGCTCGTTCTACATTCTAACTCTTTTGATAATCTGCGAATTTTTGCTAAGTGTTCTCAATTGTTTAATAATTATTTAAACTACCTATAAACATAACACTATTGTTCTAAATGTGAATAAGCGATATTAGTTAGTCTTTATTAGCATTGCACTTTTAAGTAACACGAGTGTTTTAGACAACGTACCTCTTAATTTTAAACCATGATTAAATACATTTTTATACATTTTTTAGGCAAGCAATATTTTTAATTCTCCATTTCACTTTTAATAAGGAAACCTTATATAAATAGGAAATATATTTTTCATTCCAAATTTTTATTGATGAGCAGGAGCGTTTTTTAAATAAAATTAGCTGCAAAAAATCGCACATTACAGGGAGAGTTAAAGTCGAAGTATCACGTGTATTTTCCATGTATCACGGACCGTGCAAATGTTTTCTTAAATTCCCTTTTACCGAGAAAGCCTTCTCGCAAGTTTCACAAGCAAATGGTTTTTCTTTGGTATGAACGCTTAAATGAGTTTCCAATTGAACTTTTTTAACAAATTATTTTTACAATTCTTACAAACATAAAGGTTTGCCTTTTCGTGAGTAAGAAGATGCAGGTTTAAAGTTTAAGTTCGAGCATACGAAGTGTTGCATTTAAAACACGAATGCTTTTTCATTTGCATGGGTGGGTGAATGTTCCTTTAATTTCGAAAAATATTTGAAAGATGCTTTGCAAATTTCACAATTGTATGAATTTTCCTGTTTGTGAACTCGTTCATGCTGTTTCAGAATAAACACAGTACCGAATGATTTTTTGCATACTTTGCAAATGTGGTCATTTTCTTCAAAGTGAACCTTTAAATGAATATGGAAGCTTTTGTCCGTGAGGAAAGCTTTGTAGGTCGTGTGTAGCTTAGTGGTTAGAGCATCGGACACCATACCGGAAAGACTAGGTTCGATGCCCGATGCCAACAAATAGCCTCGGAGTACGTGCTCGTTAAATCAATGCTTCCAAAAATCTTGTGGGCTGAAATCGCAAGTGATGGGAACTGGAGAATATTTCCCTCCCCTTTAGTCCCGTGCCTAAGTTGTGGATGTGGAGATCGGTGGTGTCACCATCTATCGACCCTCCGGGAATTTCACGGAGGTAAATCATACTGTCACCTGTATGGTGCTCAAGGCTAAAGACCAATGACAGGCTTACATCGAGCCCTTTGCAGTGATGGAATTCGTGGGTCTTGATCTGACTACGTCAGACAGATGGCACTGGAAAAAATAAAAAAAAAAGAAAGCTTTGTTGCAAAATTGAGATTATTTTACCTGTTGTTCATTTATAATAATGCGAAACTGACTTCAAAGCCTTCATCTGAGGAAAAGTCGTATGAGTTTCTTCGGTTATTGGCTCCTCTCCTATATGAATTTTCATATGATTGTGTTAAAATGCGTGTCATTTTCAAATTGTTGCTTGCAGATATCGCACAAGTAGCAGTTACCAGTCGAATTCATTTCTTAGATGCACGTAAATAATCCGTTTATTCTTGCAAGATTCAGTTATTTTAAGTCCAAACTGATTACCTCTTTATAGGGTAACGCGTGTAGTAACTTGAAAGATTGAAGGATACGTATTGCCAGAATTAATAGTCTTGAAGAACTTTTCTGGCATTACACATAATATCCAGTGGCTCGACAATAGCTACCAAAGTATATTGGAAATTGAGTTTTTCATTAATAAAAAAAAATGTGTGTATCAAGTTAAATATTCTAATTAAAAAACACTTGAAGTATATTGTAATTCCTGGAGCAATCATCCTGAAATTATTTATATATTAATTAATACAAATTGCTTTGAAGTCGTATTTCTACCCAAATTACACTTCACAAAACGCATCTATTACCCCACTTCGTATCGAGCAGTATTCAAATGAAGTGGTCAATACAAGAGTAACACTCCAACCCATTCATCCACAACAAGGTAATACAAAAACTGACATATAAAGTGAAATAGCATGAATATATTTTCCTATCAATATTTTATTCTTAAAAAATTAAGAAGGTACTAATGTGTTTAATAAAATAGGGCAAATACATGTTGTAATTCATCTGTAATTATCTGTACCGATGATAAACCCTGCATACAAGTACATTTTTTCCACCTCATAAGTATAAATATAATCAAAATAAAGTCTAATCAATATTTATGTTGCGTAAATTAATTTGTTCTGCTTCTGTATAGACCAGCGATACTAAACTGCTTCCCGAAGGCCGCATGTGTCCCACCTGACCTTTCTGAGCGATTCGGTCATGGCCCATTACAATAACAAATGTAATTATGTAAGAAAATGAATTAAAATTTAGCAAGGAATTCTATCAATCAAGAAATCATATATATAAATTTTGCTATCAGTGTCGTGTTGGTTTAAATTGGAAGATAACTTTTTTCTTTTTATTAATGTAACGGTTATAGGTAACAAATGACAGTAGAGTAGCGACCAATTTTTTTATCAATGAAACTAATTTTTAATTAAACCTCATGTCTTCCAAGCGAAACATATGCAAAGAATATTCATATGTATTTCAAGACGATATGGATCTAGACTATTTCTATAGAAAAGTAAACATGGATCAATATCTTGTTTGATTTGTCGTGAAAATGTTATATTGATAAAACATAATTTTGCGAGCGTCACTATAATACTAATAACAAATCTTTCAATGACTCTTTTTTAAGCATCTCATTGAAGACGAGACTTAAAAATTTTTGTAACAGCAACAAAATATTTTGTCGGTGGTAATGTCACAAAATGCAGATGTATCAAAAGCACCCTATAAAATTTGTTACATTATATATATACTGATAAAAATATGAAATTGTTAAGCATAAACATATCAATTGATACAGAAATTGTTAGATTGTTCCATAAACGCTTTTGATGAACTCTTTGATAAACTCAGTTATTTGTTCAAATATGCTTTTTAGTAATATCAAAAGAATTTGAATAAATTTTTAAGAAAATGCACAATAAGGTCTGAATGAATTTTAAACGAATAATACGGATTTCAGTTGGGAATTGAGTAAAAAATCTTTGTTACCCAACTGTACTTGAAAAATTAATATCTGAGAAAAAAAATAAATGTAACAGAGATCATGTAACAAATTATCAAAGTACATAGCTGCTTTGTTTTTTTATGACAGAGGAATGCAAACAAGGAATCTGGAACCATTGATGAAAGGAAATCAAAAATTTTCCAAATTTGGGTATGAAATGCATAAAACATATTTTCTGTGAGATTAAGTTTAACAGAGTTCTATACACAATTTTAAAATACAATACAGAAATATAAGGTTTAATATTTTGACTAATTTTCCGTATCTCCTTGATCTTATCCCCTCCCCAATTAATCCTTGTGTTACAGCTCGCGTAAAATAGTTATGATATGAATGTGACCCGCGGAAAAAGCTTTGAGTTTGTTTTTAGATATTTTCTAGTTATTACTGTTCCTAGAAATGAGGACATCCTTAATCCTACTTTGCTTGGTGCACCCTTTACGTATTTGATTAATGTTAAATAACAGATTTTATATGAAATTTTTTATTTTCCATTGAAATTCTATATTCGCTTTACGAAGGGTACAATTACCAATTCAAAAATTGAAAATAGAATATCCATCAGGCCAAAACGTGCAACGTTTTCCAAATATCTTATTGGATCTCTTCTGAATACCCTTATTTCTTTCTTTTGATGTCTCCACATTTGCCAATTTCGTTTTCACTATGGACGCTCTACCCGATCGCTTCCTTTCTGCAATCGATCCTGTTTCACTAAACCATTCGACTAAAAATGTTATCGTTGATTAATTTGGTTGTTGTTTCACCTGGATATTTTGGCTGAAATGCATTTATCACACGGCAATGAGATTTTATAGCGAAATAAAATTCCACGTTGGCAATTCTTTGCTTTTGGAAAACCATTATGAACCTCCTGCTGTGTTCAACTGACTACAACTGACAAGTATTTGAAACTGATGCCTGATACGTTCAAAACTTCTTATAATGGGGCCCCTTATGTCATCTAGTGACAGAAATCTCAAACAGTCTTTTTAGTTTTAAGCAAAAGATTACCATGTGAAAGTGGGTGACTTTTGAAGCACCCGGTAGAACTGAAATATAATGGAGTAAAGTTTTTAACAGATTGAAAATTTTGTTTTCTAGTAATGATTATACATCCAATTCAAACTTTTCCAGGAAAATACAAGTGGTAAAGAGGCAAGAAAATTTTAACTAGTAACATCTAGACTTAAAAATCTAAGGACATGGTGGTCAGTTGCATAAGTCATCTACGTGTAGAAATGTGCCATCTTTAAAATTATTAATAATTTTCTGAGAATAGTTCTTTCATAGTAACTATGAAATCCTTTGACAACCTGCTTGTTTGCATTCGCATATAGAACTTTATAGGAGATAATGTATAATATATGTGAAATAAATTTAATAAAGTATTTTTACAACAACAGTATTTTATAATACTGGTAATTATGAGAAATTCAACTCATAATTTCTAATACCACCGAAGATGTTGAAAGGATAGCAAACTGTCGAACTAGTTAAGATCAACACATGCAGCTAAAAAAAGTTTCAAAAAGCATGTATATCTTCTTCCACAAAAATCCTATAAACTAATTACAGAAACTGCATCCAATTTGACTATAGAAAAATATTTAAATAAATCATAAGAAACGGTACGTAAGAAAACTTCTTTCTATATTATTAACTTTATAGTTTATAAAAATATAATTTTTAAATTGTATTCAGGATTGTGATCCAAATTTTCACTATCATCCAATCCACAGGCCTCTATGTAGATGTGATCATCGACGGCCCGGCTCACTTTCGACATAGGCTACGACGAAGACAACAACATACGACTCTTCCGCATTAAAGTAACTTAATGCAATAAATACGTGGTGAAGCTTAAATATTTAATGAGGGGGAAGTATTCTAGTATTATTTTAATATCTATTATGTAACTAAGCCCACAGTTGTGTAGTTAATATTTGCATAGTAAATCATTACATACCTATCCTCCCTCCTAAGATGTGTGCTTTTGCGTATGTGCGAGCGCGAGTTAAAAGGGACGTCATCTTATAACTTTTTCGTTAAAATGACTTTGGGCCTTGCATCATTTATTGAACCGATTTAAAATCCAATTTAAAGAGGAAGGAGCACATACATAGTTTTAACATTTGTCAGCAATTGCTACAATTTTTTGGATTCAGAGTTTAACAAACAGTGTTTCGTTTAACCCATAGTTTTACACATATCCGTTTAAAACTAAAAATAATTTCATAAACGATGGACTGGCTATGTGGAACATTATGTGTTCTAATGTGCTTAAGCAAAAATTTCAGACTAAAAAAATTTCAACTACCCAAACTGCTCGGTGAAAGCTTTAATTTACTAATGCTGTGATTCATAAAATATGAATTATCTTCAACATATACTGTTGCAAAAAATTCTGAATAATGCTTTAACTACACTTTCATTTATATTTATTACACATGTGACTAAAGATAAAACTCTTCTCTTCCTTCCAATCACAACTACAATATCCTATTTTTTGAAGAAAAAACCGAGAACTAGAGGCTGAAAGAATTTGCTTAGGATCTTCAAAAAACCATGAGTCATTTTTAAGATTGTAATATTCTACGAACAATTCCTTTCCAGGATTTAGCTCAACTACAGGATCCCTTTGAACTGGTTAACATGTTTAGATAATTATTCTGCTTTCTGAAAACGAATAATAAACTTTGCTCTTCTCTGCAATATCTACAGTTTTGCTCTTAGAATTTAAAAGTAATAAATGAAGATGAAAGAATATGATTGTCCACTAAGTCTCACTTTTAATTATAGTTATTTCCCTACTTCTCACTCTATTGACTTATTTAAATTCAAGAACATAATATTAATCTCTAAGAAATATGTTTGTCCTTCTCACAGCCAGATCATGATATCTATTCTAATGCATCAAATTGCATTTAAAGGTAGTGAAACAATATCAGTTTTTTTACGTTAAATTAATCATCAATTCAACAAGTTATGTTTAATAACTTTACATTTTTCTTTTCTGAATTTAAGATTTTTAATAAAACTTTAAATACATAAGTAAACATCAAAGAGAAAGGTACCTGTTTTTCAAATGCATCAGTATTACCCTAAACATGCTAATTAAGATATAAGAGGATTTTAGAACCTAAAAATATCGAGAGACATCAATATAATACTTACATTGTCCAAATTATTAAATTGCCGCAAGACTGTTATGACAAATTTACAATAATCTGCAGTGCACAAAGTTCCTAAAATATATCCACAATCAACATGTCCAAGAAAACCGGCAAAATTTAATTTATAAACATTCCGAACTAAAACACATTTTCGTATTTATTTTAATAAAATGATAATTTAATTTAATAATATTTTATTAATAGAGTTTACATTAAATTATATCAAGAAACACGTAAAATAGTTAAAATATATTTAAAAGAATTACTTATAACTTTTAAAATATTTATTTCCTTTTTAACTAAAATCAAGTCAGAACCTTCAGTGAAAGCTACTAATTTCGTAAAAAAGAAGAAAACTTGGTCGAATATTATTTAAAAAGTATAAGGAAACACAAAAATCAGAAGAATATATTTATTTCATAGTCAAGCCCGTCAATTAAAAATATCTTTATAAATCACAGGAGTCAATAAAAAATCAAGGTTATAAAAATTTTATAAGCAAAACTAAAAACGAAACTCTCTCACATATTATAGCTTAACACACAATAAGCACTTAATTGAAAAAAGAACAATATCTAACGAATATCATTAAATATTATTTCCGTGCACTAAACTAAAATTCAACATATCTACATTGTAAACTCAACCATTGGTATGTAAGACTGCTGAAAACAAAGCATCCACTGAAAATGTTCATGCAGAGCATAACTTTGCTTGAAAATGTAAGTAGGTTTCTTTATATTCAAAGCTCAAGAAAATCGTTAAACTTTTCATAAACACACTTTATTTAGAATGGACACGCAAATGAGTTTTTAAAGTCGAAGAATGAGCAAAAGTCTTCTGGCAAATTTCACAAGCATAAGGCTTTTCTTTAGTATGAACACGCAAATGAATTTTTAAATTAGAAGATTGTGTGAAAGTCTTCTTGCAAATTTCACACGCAAAAGGCTTTTCTTTAGTATGGATACGCAAATGTTTTATTAAACTACTTTTTTCAGAAAAAGCCTTTCTGCAAATTTTGCAGGCAAAAGGCTTTTCTTTCGTATGAATACGCATATGATTTCTTAAATGTGTACTATGAGAGAAAGTCTTATAGCAAATTTCACAAGCGAATGGTTTTTCTTTTGTATGAATGCGCAAATGTTTCTTTAGGTTACCATTTTGTTTAAAAGTCTTCTTACATATTTCACATGTAAAGGGCACTTCTTTAGTGTGAACGCGCATATGTATTTTGAGAGTACCACTATTAAAAAAACACTTTTGGCAAATTTCGCAAACATAAGTTTTTTCATTCGTGTGAGTGTTGAAATGAAAATTTAAATATTTACGGCTAGAATACGATTTATTACATTCAGAACATGAGTACGGTTTTTCATTTGTATGAGTTCGTAAATGTGTCTTCAAATTTGATAATTTTTTAAATAATGCTTTGCAAATTTCGCAACTGTACGACTTTTTCTGAGTATGGACGCGTTCATGCCGTTTCAAAGTATTAATCGAGTGAAAGGATTTTTCACATACCTTGCAGCTGTAAATCTTTCCTTCAGAATGAAGCTTCAAATGCCTTTTTAAATTTCCATTCGTTGAGAAAGTCTTGTTACAAATTTGACACTTGGAATTTTTTTCTTTGTTAGAATCCAGTGATGGTGACTTCATGTCTTTCGTCTCAGCAGGAGTATTGTTATGTACTTTGGTAGGCATTTCAATTTTTACATGAGTTTTTAAATGATTGTTAAAATTCGTTTTCCTTTTAAATTGCATGTTACAGAATTCACATACATAATACTTAGAGGTTGAACACATTTCTTAAATGCTCGAAAATTAATTGTGTTCCTTAAGCAATCACAACTTCCTTAATCAAAATTTCTGTTTTCTTCACTTGATGACGTATTATATAAGTCAATAGCGAGTTTGTGACGTAAATCTTTCACTCAAAGTAGAAGTAGTGAAATTTTTTTGTGGATTTCCGAATAATTCAATGGCTTCAAGGTAGATGCTGTGTTATTTAATATTAAATCGAGTCTGAAATCCAGTAAAATTTTAACTTCAAAAATTGCATTAGATTTGTAAGAATTCATGTGATAAAAATTGAGAAACGAATTTTGTTTTTAATAGAATGACGTATTTATTTAGTTTAAAATTCTTTAATTATTAAATCCACCTGATGCAAGTATAAATAGTTAAATTTATTTTTTCTCTTAATATAAAGAAATATACGTATGACGAGGTAAATATACAAACTACACTCCAATGGACAAACTGACATCCCAGAAGCACGAAAACTATGATTCTTGATTTTAATAGTAAACACCATTACCTACATTAAGATCAACTGAAACTGATTGTGAATATGCGTTCGGACTTAAACCACGGTATTCACTAATTCCTGTCTATGATGATGCAAATTCATTGAATGACATCATGGTGAAGAAGAAAACGTGGCCCATATTTATTTTATGATTATGGACGTTAGACTAAAAGAAATGTAATTCTTCCTAATATTAAATTAATTTCTGCAATGAAAAATTCTTAGCTCTCATTAACTGAAGATAATGTTTGGTTAAAAATAGGAAAATGGTCCTAGGGAGCGTCTGTGCTTCGATTTTAATTTCACAGTGGCTGTAACTATGGGAACATTCTGGGAATATAATACGACCGGAGTACTGATTAGTCTTAACAGCCCTGTAAGAAGTAAATGCTTATTTATTAATATCAATTACAGCCTTACCAATAAAAAATTACGCAAAACATATGTTCCCTTCAAGTGGGTGCGCGGGGCACAGATTCACCCTAGACTCAGAAATCATTAATTCTGGGAAAACTGGTTATTTGTTACAAATCATCTTGAGAGTGTTTTCCTATATGACAGACGTTGTGGGAACAAAAATGTATTTGTCACATATTTCATTCTTTCTAGAGAGTGATTTTTTTTTTTTTTGACTGGATTATTTCTCGCGCAACCACCTTTTTTTCAAAATATTTCTTATGAACATGATACATTTTAACCCTGTAAACAACTCGGTGATTTTGGTTGCTGTTTGATATTATTTTGGTTCATAAATGTATTTAAGCAGAATGTGTAAGATAAATAAATGCGATCTGCCGTCTCTACTGAAGGAATATGAAAACGATGAAGCAAGGGAAGATACTAC
>BMAV01023548.1:0-13818 GCA_019973955.1 Trichonephila inaurata madagascariensis
TTAAAATAAAAAACCCTAATCGCTTTTTGAAAATAAAAGATGTTTTTTTAATGCGGTTTATTAAAAATTCCACAGAAATGAGTTGGAATGCGCACACTTCCAAAAATGTCATTACCCAATCCGATGACAGATCCACCTGCTCCTATCAAAGAACTTTCTCCGCCTGGAATTAAAATGTAAGCTGTAACAGTTGGAACAAGTATTTTCTAACAATGTTGGTGTTTTTTAATGTTTTTATTAAATTTTGTACATACTTAAGAAAAGTTGATTAATGTTAATGTTTTCGAAACATTTTTATTGATTTTCAAAAACATTAATTTTTAAAATTTTTCTTTATATTCTTAGATATTATATTTGAGACACTCTTGTTGAGAATTTATTTAAAAAATTAAGTTTTAATCACTAAAAGATTAAAATATACAAAATTTGTAAATTTTCTGATCACTTTTATAAAAAATTATATGAAAAACTGCAAAAATAGTACATTTTTAATTACCTTATTGTTTAATACTACAGTTCTCTAATTTAATATATTACGGTATTCTTGGGTGAGTTAGAAGAAAGAAATCGTGCAATAAGTAATCTTTATACCCGAAGAGGAATAACCGTCATTAGCCATTTTAAACTGTCTAAAAAAACAAGTAATATTAAAAAAAAAATTTAAGTCAATTCCTAAATTGATCAACAAAGAAAATTTTTATTTTAGCTACTTTTTATTAAATAGTTACAATTAACACAAATATGTATATACATATATCAGAATCACAACATTAAGTGGTAATTAATTTGTATTAATTATCATTAAAGTATTGTATTGTCATCCAAAGCAATCGTGTGTATGAAATTTCAATTCAACTGAAGGCTTTAAAACGTGAGAAAAAAAAATCTTTTAAAGTTTTGACCCGTCACCAAAATTGATGCCAACATGGCTGTATTTGTAATTCTTTAAATAATTAGTTTTAATTAATTAATTTTTATTTATAATTAAATTATTGTATTGTCATCCAAAATAATCATGTACAGTCTGTAAAAAAAAGTATTGGGACACACTACCAGTTCATAGATTTTTATCGTAATATTTTACTTAAACATACAAATGAAACCAAAATAAAGAAGTAAGCGTTAATTTGTTAGATACAAATAATAATAATTTGAACAAAACTCATGTATTAAGGGGTCTCAGGGGTGTTAAATTTTTCTAGAGGTCTGAAAATATAAATTTTCAAACAGGTATAATTTTTAAATTTAATTAAATGATTGAAACTTTTAAAATTATTTATAAAAAAATGGGGCTTCAGAAAAGTATAAAATGTTTAAAATATAATCTAATTTTCAAAATCATAGCATATGAAAATTCTATGATAAATATTAAGTATTTTATGCGTTGCGCTCGCTATCTTCTAAAAAATAGTAGCTTTAATTACTAGCTATAAGTTGATTAATAAAGTTAAATGTATTCTCATTACACTGTAGCTATTTTTATATAAATAGAATTATAACTTACATATTTTAATAAATAAAAAAATACATTTTTTCAAAATATTTAAAAAATTTCAATGTTTTACAAATATTTTGAAATACAAAAGATATATAATACTAAAATTAGGTACGGCTTAAAGAGTATGATGCATTTTATAATTCTATAAATTTTTATACATCAGATGCTACTATTTTAGAAAATAGCGTGCGCAACACAAAAAATAATTAATATTTATCATAGAATTTTCATATGCTTATGATTTTTAAAGTTATGATTATATTGTAAACATTTTATACATTTCTGAAGCCCCATTCTTTTATAAATAATGTGTAAAAGATTCGAATAATTTAATTTAAGTTTAAAAGAATTATACCTATTTGAAAATTGTTTATATTTTCAGACCTCTAGAAAAATTTAACACCCTGAGACTCTTAATCAATATGGTTAAAATTGAAAATAAAAGAAATCAAGTTAAAAAAAACGTGCTCAAAAAGTATTGGACATTCCCAATTTAAAATTTAAAAAAAAAAATTAAATTAAAATTTAAAATCTTGTTGGGCCCTCCCTTTCTTTTTTTTGACCTCAAATCTATTTGGATGGATTGGGTCTTTTAAAATCCGTTTTTGGGCCCTCTTCGCCAAAAAATTTTTTCCTTTCCCGTTTGTTTGAAATTTTGCTCTATGGTTTTGTGGCCCCAAAAACTACAAAGTTAATGGGATTAAGGTCTGGGCTTTGTGCAGGGTTTTAATAACTTAGGGAAATGGGAGAGAACCCCCTCTTTTAAAATCTGCAGTATGTCACGGGTTATGGTACAATTTAAAAAAAATCCTAAATTTCCCCGCTTCTACACGTCATTCTATTTTTTTTTTAAAATTTTCAAAAATTTTTATTTTTAATATTCTTAAAACAATTTTATATACGTTTTCTAATCTAATTGACACTAAATATAAATATGTTCCATTTATATACGCTTTTGCAAAATCACTTTCCCGAACTATACCAAATTGAAGTATTTTTTTTAGGTTTACTGTAAAAGATATAAATTTTTTTTTCCTGAATAAACTATTTTTTGAAAATCTGATATCGAAATTAGAACTCCCATGTTATGAACCTCGTAAAAGAACAAAACTGAAAACATTCAACTGTTGTCTTTGGGGCCCGGGGAAAAAAGCGACCTATGATTACCCTTCTTAAACCAAAACACTGTAATGGATGTGCTATCCCATCCTTTGTATAGGGGGTAAAAAAGGAAGATTAGCCATAGTCAAAAAAACTTCAATTTATTAATAATTCTCAACAACGTCAAAAATTTTCCCAAACCCCCATTAAGAAATGCCAATTGATAAATAGGGGGAGCAAAAAGGGGTAGACGCGAAAATTTGGGAGATATAATTAAAAATTTGGGATCACTTACCTTAACGTCCGTCAATACACCTTCTAAGTATTTGAAGATACGTTCTAATTTAATCTATTTCAAACCAACCCGAATCCAATTTCACAATTAATTGACCAAATCGCCAAACTTAATATTAATCAAATTTTTTCTGGCGCTCTCGCCACTTTACGTTAATCAATACTTTGATATCCTGTTAGCTTCTAACCCCTCTCTCTCTCTTCGAAAAACCCCGACATTTTTTGGGAAATGGAATGCGAAGCGTTCCTCCATCCAATATCGAAATGTTTTTGTGCCTTGAAGTGGAGAGGCCTGGATTGAGAAGGAGCTTCCTGATTGCTGGACTTCTCTCTTCGAACATGACAGTTAATCTTTAAATACAAGCCTTGATTTGAATAACGTCTTCTTCTTCGGAGGAAAGTTTTCAATAGAATAATATTTAAAGACCCCTTATATTAGAAGGAAGTACGTGAATAGACCCGTTACAACACTAGTGTAACTGTAGCTTCACCCTTTAGTGATATTATGTGCTTGAGGTCAAGAGTTCCTTGGATTATCCAGATCTACATTCGTTGAGAGTCTTTTTTTATACGGAATCGGTACTCATAGCTGAACAATACATTGGCCCATTGAAGTGGTGTTAAATGGATATAATTCAGACCCCATTGTATTATTGCAATAAAAAATTATTTAAGTACAATATTTTGACAAAAAATGAACATAAAATGACCCATTTTCAAAATATTTTCCTTTTCTGAAAAATACTTCTATTATAATAATATTTTGATTGTATATAGCTCAGACCTCTGTACAGAGGCTCAATTAGAATTTTTGAAATATATAATTTAGAAATGGGTTTATCCTTGTTTTACGACAACAGAGGGGAGAAATTTTAAGAAAAAAAACGCCGATAATTATTTCAATTGGTTGTAACTCTAAAAATAATGTAAATTTTTTTTAAAAAAAAAAATAGTTTCAGACTTTCTGGAGAAGTTTTTATTTTATATAATCAAAAAATTTTTATTTTAGAAGCATTTTTTATAAAAGGAGAAAGAACATTTTGAAAAAGGTTATTTTTTTTTTTGCCAAAATATCGTATTTAAATAAAAAAATTTTTATCAAAATGTCTTTAAAACAATTTTATTCATGTATTCTAATCTAAGCGACACTAAATATCATGAAAATTATCCATTTATGCGCTTTTTTAAAATCACGGTTCTGATCGTAGTCGGATACCTTGAAGTTATTCAAAATATAGCTTAGATCATTAGAGTCCCGAATTGATGCTGGTGAGAGAGGAGGTCACATCCATTCTTAGCGAAAGTTTCTAACCGTCTTCTTTCTCTGCCGTCTCTAGGGTCCCGGAATGGTAGCGGTCGACCTCTTTATCCTCGAGTTACATCGGGTTCGTGGGAGGAGTAGGGGGATCCTCGTGGTGTCAAAAGTTGCCGGAGCGATGCCTAAAGACAAGACCTCACAATATTTGAAGGGTGCAGGTATTCATAGAGACGTGGTTATCCTATCCACAAAAAGAAGACGATTCACAGCGATGTGACGGGAAACGTTACAATATGCAAATTTTGTTGTTGTAACCTTTCTTCTTCACCTGTGCTAATTTTGCTGTCTTCTGCTGCTTATTTTTTTTTCTTTTGGGACAGAACGTAGCTTCGTATGGGTTAATGCAATGAGTATTTGAATAACTGTTTCACAAGTACCCGTTGCGATTCCATATAACTTTACATTTCTGTTTATTGTAATAAACTCTATTTCTGATTTATTTCTCATATGATCAAGAAATAATTGAATTCATTAAACAGAATTTTTTTTTTACATGCGGATGCGTTTTTTCATGTGAGTACTGAAACTGTAACGATATAAGTCTAGAACTCCGTATTTTGGAAATAATTGTCTGGTGATAAGAAATGTTTCTTAAAAGAAATAATTGAAATAATTCTTACGAACTTTTGCTGAACAATTATTTATTACCACATTTTATGGATGTAAAATTCTAACTTGAATATATACAAGGTGAAAATTTGAGTTAAATATACTTGAAAAGAAGGGCATTGTAGGGCTGTAAGTGACATCAAAAAAGTGCATTCGGCTACAAGTTGTATTTTGAACCGAATTACGACGGCTTTGGGATGAGTTGCTCATTAATCCAGCTGTACTCAATCTACATGATTGTTTCGGTCTCTTGAGAGAAAAAAATGACTTCTAAGTCAATTAAAAGTAGTTACAATGTTGATAGAAATTCCATCCTCCACGACAAGATCATAACTTATTAGAGGGAGAAAAACGTTTTTTAATTGTCTTTGAGCCAAAAAGTACAAGAAAAGGAACAATAAAAATGTCAAACAATTTTTTTCTAATTCCGTGCCACTTCCCCGTTTTCAAGTATATGAAATTCAAATTTGAAGTCATTTTGAGCAGTGTTTTTTTCAGTTTTTACTATTATAGTTCCCTCTCTCCCTATATATATATATATATATATATATATATATATATCGTTCAAATTTGCAATCGTTAATAAAATACTTTCTGTACATCCATTCAAATTCAAATACATTTTTTAAGACTTGTAGGGGATGACACTTGATGTTATTACATTTTTTCAAATATTGATTCATTAATTAGAGTAAAAAAATGAATAAAAGTAAAAAACAAAAATAATAGTCCAAGAGCATATATAGAAAGGAAGCACATTCGGTGTGTCCCTGTAGCGCAATGGACAGCGCGTTTGACTTCTAATCCGATAGTCGTGGGTTAGAATCCCACCTGGGATAGCCTAATTTCTGAGAATGTGATTTCTTTTTTGCTATACTATTTTATTAGAATAATTCAATTTAATTAATGTCGTGGGTTCGAATCCCACCTGGGATGTCCTAATTTCTAAGAATGTTATTCCTTTTTTACCATACTATTTTATTAGAATAGTTACCCTAGAATTCAATGATTAAATAGTAACAACAAACAAAAAAATAGTCCAACACCCTCATATAGAAAGGAAAATGAAAATTGCAAGCAACGCTTCTATTTAACACCTCTAACATAGTGATTCTGTCATATGTATATAAATATTTATATTAATTGTAACTATTTAGTAGTATCTCTTCTTAATTATTAATTACTATTTTTCTTACAAAATTGAATCATTGAAATTTAGTTTCTCGTTCTTTCGTTGAAAAAAATTTTTTAAAAATTTCCCTTTCAGTTAATACCTCTCGAAAACATCGATTGACTTTTCGAAGCAGTCCTTACAAGTATTATTTTAGCGACAATATCAAACATGATAAATGTTACATACCACTACTTCCACCACACCCTCTGTTAGTATCGTATGGGTTCTTTGTTCTTCCCATGCAAGTAGTTAACTGTCTCTGTGTTCATTCCAAACTCTGGCACATTAGTCGTTGCAATAACAATAGCTCCAGCTTCTTTGAATAACCTGACACATTCCGCATCATTAGTGGCTCTCATGTTTTCAAAGCATCGGCATCCAGCTGTATTTAGATATCCTATCAAGCACAAGACTTGTTTTAAGGCAACGACTAAAAGAACAATTTTAATTCAATTCAATTCAAAATATATTGTTACGTAGATCCGAGGGTTCGTGTATTTTGTGCAAAACAATCACAAAGAAAATAAACAGTCCTTTAAGAGCGATGCGAATTTATTATCAAAAATCCAATCCTTTAAATACAGGATTCAGCAGCAATATTCACAGAGTAAATATCCGAAGGTCTTCACACCTTCAACAGAAATCAAACACAATAACCAGTGTTTAAAAATACACGCAAGTAAAGATTATTCACGAGCACAGCCGAGCTAATCGCTAGTCAAAACAATCTTCACTACTCGCTGGTTTAATCAAGACTCACCACCGTCCCGGAAAGCATCTTATTTATAGGCGCGACAGAAACTTCCAGAAATATAGCCGCTCGTGACATTAGTGTAGATATCCACTACTTTCTAGAAGATTCCAGAGGGTTTCCGAACTCGCCAACATGGTCGCCAATGACGCCAAAATGGTCGCCAAAGTCGCCAACTTAGCTCTGGCGCCAATATTTCGCCAAGTTCTCATTGAATCAATATTATAACGTAAGGGGCGGCATTGCTTGTGAATGGTACAATTTTAACATGCAATAAACATAACACATAGAGTAATATAAATGCATTAAACACTCAAATACAAATTATTTACACTATTTACACAAAATTCGTAACAATATCAACAGAAGAAACTCTATGTGATGCTAAAAATGCGAATATTTAAAAGATGTTGCGATGAAGTGAGAGAAGTTTTTGAACTGCCACTGTTAAGAAGGTGCAGTCTAGAAAAGTGCTTTTTAAGTGTGACGAAACATTCTGCAAATATCTTGTTTGGAAATAATTTAAACAAAATAAATTCACTGTAACAGTTTAACCTTTTATAGGGCCATGGAAAGTGTACTTACCACCAACTTCATTTATTTTTAACACCTTAACTGGTTTGCCCGTAAGCCGTACGGTCTGCCCGTACGCTATACGGGCACTGATTTTCTTCTTTATAGCTTTAATTTGCATATGTTTTTAATTCTTATAGTGAGATTAATAGTGCCACATCATTTTTAAGAGATAATAGTTTGTCCATGGTACTAAAATACCTTTCATCTGGTATTTTCTTTGTATTAAAGAATGGTATTTTTCATTGAAGGCAGAAATTTAGATTCGTGAAAATATTCGATAAAGAATAGGGATTGGCAAAGGCAAAGTGCAATTCTTTGCTTGTTAAGGTATCCGACTACGTTCGGAACCGTGATTTTAAAAAAGCGCATAAATGGATAATTTTCATGATATTTGGTGTCACTTAGATTAGAATACACGTATAAAGTTGTTTTAAGGACATTATGACAAAAAATAATTATTTAAATACAATATTTTGGCAAAAAATTAACTTAGAATAACCTTTTTTCACACAAAATGTTTTTTTTTTTATAAATAAAATGCTTTTATAACATTAATATTTTGTGTGTTGTGTGTGTGTGTGTGTGTGTGTTTGCTTAGATATAGTAAAGACTTCTCCAGAGAGTCTCAACTAGGATTTTTGAAAAATTCGCATTATTTTAAGAGTTACCACCAATTGAAATAATTATCGGCGTTTTCTTCTTAATATTTCTCCCCTCTGTTGTAGTAAAATATGGATAAATCCACTTCTAAGTTATATATTTGAAAAATTCTAGTTCAGCCTCTGTACAGAGGTCTGAGATATATACAGGCAAAATATTATTATAATAAAAGCAATTTTCATAAAAGGAGAATGTTTTGAAAATGGGTCATTCTATGTCCATTTTTAGTCAAAAAAATTCTAAAATTTTTTATCGAAATATTTCATAAAAAAATTTTTATATACGTTTTCTAATCTAAGTGAATAAATATCTAAATTTTTCCATTTTACGTTTTTGAAAATCACTTTCCCAAACGTAGTCGGATACCTTAAAAATAAAAATGGAAAAATAATCAAAAATAAAATAACCATCTGCTCCCATTGTAATGTAAGACTTAGTATTCCCTTTTGTTTCCCAAATTTGTTGAATATTTTTGAGCCACACACCCCACAAAAAACCCCAACCCGTTTTAAAAAGGAACGGACATGAAATTTTTTTTGAAAGTATAGGGGAATTTTTTTAGGATATATAAAACACACTTAAAGCAACAGGCTACTTATAGAAAGCAAACATTTAAAGTTTTTGAGTTCCACAATTTTAAAATAAAATATAATGTGAAAACTTTTAAATTAAAATAAAATTCTTCCACTTTTGCATTCTGCTATAAGTGTTATGCTTTGTTATATGAAATAAAAAAAATGTGCCGTTTTTGAAAACATCTTGGTTTAAAAAGAAAGATGATCGCTTAAAAAAGGTAAAAAGTTGGGCTCTTGCCCCCCAAGATTTTTTGGGTTAACACGAAAACTGATTTCATTTTAAGCCATTTTTTAAAACGACTTGTAAATTTTCCCAACAAGAAAAATGCCCAGATGAATATGATTGTCTAAAAGTGACCATTTGCCAATTTTAAAATGGAACATTGCCGTTAGTGCCTCTACAGTACATTAATAAAAAAACAAGATACTTTAAAAATTTGCTTTTGTTTTTCAATTTAAATTGTTAACTTTTTTTCTGGATTTATAAAATAAATGCATTAAGTTCTAAATTTTTGAATATAGATATATCTAATTAAACCCTTTACTGTGACACATATTTCAGAAAAATGGACCAAAAATGGAAATTTTTTTGACCTTTTAATTTTGTTATTTATATTATTATAAAAGTCATAAAAGGTAACGGATTATACTCACATCTTATTCAATTAGAGCAAATTAAAGAAAATTCTGAAGCTAAATATAATACAACTACAACTAGTATAATATAATATAAAAACACAATAGGATTGCCAATACATAAATTTTACAAATCTTTTACAGTATGGTTGTGATATGGTCGATCTTTGTCGACCATATCTTTGTGGGTCAGCGTAAGTTAGAGGTGTGGAATTCTCGAAATGAAGAGACATTTTAGAATTCTTTATATGACTTTATTAAGAGTTTAACTTAAATTACTTATATATTGAACAAACTTATATTAAGTGAGAATATACCAAAACACGTAGCCGTAGCTAAAACAATCGCGAAATTTGGGATCACTTATCTAAATAATTATATTATCCGCCTACTCTAATCCTAAAAATTTAGAATTCGGAAAATAATCTTCCTACCTTGAATTCCACGCAACGGTTCAAACACCTTCAGATAGGCTGTTGGGCTCGCGTGCAATAGTAGCACTTGTGTAATGGCTAGATATCCGTGATTCCTTGGTAAGCCGTCAAATTACACTTCTACCTTTTCCTAACAGAACTTTCTTTAAATTGCCATCCGCTTACTTTTAAAAATTCTGTCCTTTTAAAGGCTATCTTATTTGCATCTATACTTTCATTTCACTTCTTGGATTTGGGTTGAAAAAGATTTGCCATTAATCTTGGCCGTCAAAGAACCCAGAGTTATGTTACAGAAAGGACGCGTGAGCCGTCACATGGTGTATCCCAAAACACGGTACTGCACACAAGCCATATCGCACTCTTTGCAATAAACTCGTGTCTCAGGTCTTATCCTCATCCCTTTTTCATCGGTTTTTCGATAGCATATAAAACACTGTCTGGTTGGAGTAGATTTTTTCCCCGTTGGCGGAATGTATTCTGGAAAGTGTCGACCTGTGAGGCGCAGCAAGCGTACACTAGGACGCTCTAGTCCAGGTAGCTAAACATTTGCTTATTTTGTTCGACAGTTGCTATTCTGTAGTTCATATTATTTCTCGCACCTCCTGCTGAATTATACATAGTGAAGGTATATAATACCTGGTTTAGGAGATGGAAAAATATCTTTTGGTAGTATTTTTTAACTCGTTTTCTTGCAACTGGGTATTATGTAAGTTGTTGAGAAACTTTATCAACACGTCCCATAGTGTTGTTATAGTCATGAACTACTTTTGGTTTCAATTTCTTTTCTTTTTCTTATCTTTAAACTTAATCATTTCTGCAGAATGGACTGAAGGAATCGTGCAAACATTGTGACGGACTCATGCGTCTTTTCTGTAACATAACCACTAGGTTTTTTGACGGCCAAGATTAATGGCAAATCTTTTCCAACCAAAATCCAAGAAGCGAAATACGATTATGAAATGCAATTAAGTAGTTTTTAAAAAAGAAAGGTTTAGTAAACAGTATGGCAATTTGGAAAAGTTATGGGAAAAATTTAAAACTAATTGACGGCTATCAAAAGTCACCGGATTTTGCCATTGATACAAGGTGCATACCATTGCACGTGCCCCCAACGTTTCACCGTAGAATCTTTTTTTGGGGAAAGGGAGGACTGTTATTAAATATTAGGACTTGTAATATTATCAAATTTAGAATAGGTGGATAATATAATTATTTAGATAAATTGGTCTAAATTACGCAATTCGGTTTTTAACTATCGCTGTGTGTTTGATTCATTGGGATTCTCACTTATATAAATTTATCAAATTATTAAAAATTTTAAAAGTTATATTCTTAAAAAGTCATATTAAGAATTTTAAAATCCTATTCATTTTGAGAATCCCACACCTCTAATTCACGTCGACAATCAAAGATATGGTCACCAAAGAACGACCATATCACAATATCCTTTATATCGTGCCATTTTATAGCCTCGACTGAAGTCGCAGTCCGTGAAAATTTAGGACCACTAATGCGTTCTATTAGGAAAATAGGGAATTAAGTATCCTAAAGTAAAAAAAAAACTCAGCTCGGGCTTCACAAATTAGAAATGTTAATTTTTCTCCTGCCCGAAGTCAGTTCGGGCATTACAAATACTGCACGTAGTAGTTGTCGAACTGTATTCGGACGACACTGGCAAGGGGCCAAGATTCCTTTTTTTAGATTTTAGTACTTACTAATATTATAAACGTGAAAGTTTGTATGGATGTTTGTTCCTCTTTCACGCAAAAAGAACTGAATGGAATTTAATTAAACTTTACAATAATATAGCTTTTACATAAGAATAACACATAGGCTATACTTTATAAAGACATTGTGTGAAGTGTCCAAAATATAACGATAATTGTCAAGTTTGTAGGAAAAAATTCTGCCATCTGCAAAAAAGCCCGCGACAGCATATATCTATCTTTTTTTGCGTGAAGCAAAACTTTCCCTTTTGTTTTGTCTATACCAGGCGACAGTGCACGCTCGGTTCTAATTTAATGCTTTGATCAGTGTACTCACTATTTCTTTTATTTCAAAATAAAACTTACTTTTATCGTTTCTGGTATGTAAAGTAGATAAACTTTGTCTTTCACATTTCATCATTTGGACAAATTTGCATAATTTGTTTGTGGTTAGTAGTTACTTATAACCCTATAATTTTAATTCAATAGGCATGTTGCATTTTTTAAGTATAAAAATAATAATAACTACCGTACTGTATTTTTTGGAAATGTAGAAAAAGTACCTACGAGGAATTATGCCGAACAGAAAGTAATATTAACGTATTACACTTCCAGATATAAATTATTTACACTATTTTAAGCATTCGTTACACAAAATTTATAACAATGTGTTACTTTTGCTGAGCAGAGATCAGCTTAGGAAAGTGTTTTCAAAAATCGACCCACAAAAAAGAGTTATAAGAAAAAATCCTTTTTATCATCTATTAGATCTACAGACTTAAAATTTAACAAACATGTTTTTTTTTCTGTTCAGTTGAGATATGCAAAATCTTTTTTTGTTGTTGCTTAATTTGCAATGCACGTAAAATTAACTGATTAAAAACTTCCTTATCCTTTAATCTGTATTGTTTAATTTTTCAATTCACCCGTGCGAAGAACGTGTATACCAGCTAGTATCTTATAAATAGCATTTAATGCGACATAAAAGGAAATAGAAAATATAAAACATCCTAAATTAAAATAGCACCCAATAGAACGTGGAAAAACATACTTTACACAAAAAAATTATAATGAAAGTTAAATTGATTGCAGATAATAAGCTTACTGAATTTCATTTTATAAATCACAATCTCAACCCCAAAAATATTTTAACATAACATTACTAGAAACAAATGGATATACAATGGGTTAACCCAGTGTTTCTCAAACTGCGGGGCACGCCCCCCTTGCGGAACGTGATAACTCTGCGAGGGGGGCGCGAGCATATGGAAAAGTTGAAAGCAAAATATTATTTAAAAAATTTTTTAATTTATTGAAAGTAAACAAACAAAATATATTCTGACATAATAAAAGATAAAATACAAATTAACACTGATATAATACGCTTATAAATAAATTGCGTAGTGTATTATAATATATATACTTATATATATATATATATATATATATATATATATATATATAATACACTTTGCAATGTGTTTTATAATTAATTTAGCAACACTAAGTTAAGAACAAGTTTATTAAATATCAGTGACACCATAGGCTTCTCATATATAAAATTATATGCAAAAATTAACACTTATCTTAATAATTTGTATGGTTTATATTTAATCCCTTAAATGCCGATTAAGATTTACGCGACCTCCTCAATGCCATCGTTTAATACGTAGGTGAGCGTATGTGGTGTATTGAGAGGGAGGAGGTAGCAAAGAAAAAAATAAGCAAATCCTCTGAAATCCGTCGTAAAAACTGTCAAGATGATTTTGTTGCATTCCAAAGCCTTCGGAATAATTTTATGGAGAGCTGTTCACAGAAAAGATCGTACTTCGGAAAGACGTATATATACGTCCAGGGCAATTAACGCACTGGTTGAGAGGCCTTTATATACGCCGGCGGTACTTAAGAGGTTAAAATCGTGTTGTAGGTTTAGCGTCAAAGTATAGTATCATTGAATTCAATACATTTTTATTGTATGGAGGGGGGCGTGATAAAAATTATGGTTGAATATTGGGTCGCAAACATTGAAAGTTTGAGAAACACTGGGTTAACCCCTTAAGCGGTCAATTTTTTGCCCAAAATGTTCCCTAAACAGGCACATTTTTTACTGTATATAACTAAACAGAATGTAAAAATGGAAGAATATTATATTAATTTTTCTATTTTAAAGTTTTCACACTATTTTTTATTTATAATGGTGGAACACAAAAACACCTAAATGTTTGCTTTTTTAAGTGCATTCCGCATGTTATGAATAATGTTTCATATATCTTAAAATTATAAATTCATATATCTTAATTTCTCATCTGCTTACAAAAAAATTTCATGTGCGTACCTGTCTTTCAAACAGTTGAAAATTTTGTGTGTGTGTTCATATGACAATTTGAAGCATGGAGTAATATTAAGTCTTATATTTCATTGAGTACAGAGATAATATCGACTTTTTTGGAGGGGATTATTTTTCCTTTTCGTTTCATCTCAAACAA
>BMAV01023549.1:0-21660 GCA_019973955.1 Trichonephila inaurata madagascariensis
AAAAAGTACACTTTTTAAGACCCGTAATAGTTTTTCCTCCATAATCTGTCCAGAAACAGTCTAAAAATGTTTTTGCACGTTATAAATAGTCGTAAATCGATACGTCTGATTCTAATTACGCAAAAAAAAAAGTCATTTAATGGGGGTTAATGCCAGCAGAGCGTGCTATTTTTGTACGAATTATATAACCCGATACATCTCACTCGAATTACTAACAATTTATGGATTCACAATGACTGATTCATTTGCCAAAATTACTGATAGAATTTATCGCTTAATCAAAATATTGTAATGATTTTTCTTACTCGTACTATGTGTGAGTTCTATGCAAGAATTTCTGAAGGAAGTGTTAAATTCCAAATAAAAATAAAAATTCGAAATTCCGCTCTGGCTGTTACAAATCCACCTTTCTGGATTCATGAGAGGAGAAAAGAAAATTTTTATTAACTGTATTCACAAGGATTTAAAGAATATCCGATCACGCAAAATACTCACAAAAAGATTCTTTTTTTATTGTCAACGCTCAGAATTTCCAAAAGCTGCGGATCTTACTTTGTTAGGAAATAATCCTGCCCATAAAGCACCTTTCTCTACAGAGAGGATGAGGCATAAAGAATGCGGAACTTGACCGGAAAGGGATCTAAAGCCTATCTCGGTAGAAAAAGAAACGTAACAAAATATCTGATGTGCTCGTTTTTTTTTTCGGTTTGTTTCTTGTTTCTTTGGATACTTCTTTCTGGAGAAAACCGTATCATAATGCTCTTTCAAAATATATATAACTTGTGTAAAAAAATAACATCGTTGCAAAATTCAGCGATTTCTAAATGGTAGAAAAGGGTGTGTGTAGAATTACCAAGAAAGGTGACAAGCTTCATGGCATAAGGGTCATGAGCTCGAGTCCTGATTCTATTAAAAACCCATCATGCGGGATAATAGAACTCTACTGCACGTTAAATTGAATAGAATTTCCAAATCCTACCGTAAATTTTATAAATATGCACAAAAATTCCTATGTTCATTCTGAGCATTTGTTTTTAACTTTTTATCCCATTAACTGTGATTAGCGCATATACTCATTATGGAGAAGTCGCAGGATTTTGTGCCTTAACAAGTATACTCGCCATGCGTAAAAATTAGTGTCCACACACACACACACATCACAGTGGCTCACGCAAGGGGGGTGTCTTAGAGGTCCAGACACCCCCTACAGGCCTTTATTTTTTTTTGATTGGTTATAATCCTACGTATATATTACGTACAGTTTAATTATGTATTTTTATTAATTAATGCTAATTGTTTATTCAATAATTAGTTTTGTATTGTTTTTGTTCCCGAAAATCGACAAAATCAAAAGAATATGCTGGGTGGCGTAATGAAGCATGATATCAAAATGGTGGACTTTCGACCCTGGACTCCACATTGAAAAATTTTTGTATGCGCTACTGGTGACCATTGAATATTTAAATTGCAATTTTTGAGAAAAACAGACTAATGTCTGAATTTCAAGATATTTAGAATATTTTGAGGCCAGGCCGGAGTAAAACAAATTAATAAAAAATATGAAAAATTTAAGATGAACTCATGTGTTCCTGTATGCACCGACTGAAACAGCGTATAAGTTCGCATAACGAATTTATTTATGCGCGATGATAATGTTTTTAGATTTTAGCCAAAAAGGGGTAAAGTCAAAAAGTCGAAAAGTTGATTTTATAAAAGAGTTCCTTCAGGTATGGTCGGCGTTTATCGAATAATATGCATGTATTAATGTTTATTTTAACCAAATAAATAAGTATCAGTAATAAAACTGGGATTTTATAAAATAAACCCATCCTTTTGATCCAGTTTTTAATAGTGACACTTACTCTGTTGTTGTTGCTAACGCCACCTGTCTGATATAGTGAGATCGCGGCCCACGAAATTCATCATGACAATGGGCTAGTTGTACGTCTATCTTTTACCGCAGCCTTGAGCACCATACATGTTACAGTATGATTTAGCTCGGTTCCACCCCAGTTTTGAGGGAGAACACTCTGGGGAGGGTTCATAAAACTTCATAGTGTACTTAGTTACTTTGAAATACAATGCAAACAATTTTTTAATCGCTGGCGTGCCCAAAATATTGTGCCACTGGTTCGCCATCTCTGGCCTAATGTTAATGATCACAAACTCGTGGCCGGCGTGTCATAAGTTCAAATCCTAGTGCTACTGAAGACCCGTCATGTACAGGGGCTGATGCATGTTAAATGTGTCGAGGCTCTTGTAGGTATGGTAAGAAAGTTTGAATAGGCGGTTCCACACCTCAGGCGTCATCCTGGTCAATTGACCAATGTTTAAAATTAGGTTTTGCTACAGTCACAAAAATTTACTCACCCAATACGATATGATTAAAAAAAAACAAAAAAACATATCCTTAGGTAAGACATGTGCGTAGTAGATCGCTTAGAGATACATGAAAAATAATTGTGTACTTTCGTAATACCGGATGATCCTTATTCATAATAACGGATCATCCTTACTCATAGTAACGGATTCTTGATCCTTACGTCTTATTGGCTGTTAAAACCTATTATTGAATTTCATTGGTCAGAAGAAATGTCTTCTGGCATTTCTTCTGTCTTCCCAGAATTCCACTCTGACGGAGGGAATATATATACTCGAACTTAAAAATTTCAAAAGGTGCATTGATAGGGAACAACAAAAAATTACATTTGAACCATTACTAATGAAAATACTGTCGGACCCCGATTCACCGAACCTCTATTTAAAGAATTTCGCGATTTAACGAGTTTTTCTTTTTGACCGATTAAAATGGAGGTAAAAAAAACAACAACCTATTTATCGAATAATAAGCTCCAAATTAATGAATTATTTCAATGGCTCAAAAATTTTTTATTAGTTTGTATTAGAAAAAAAAATGTATTTTTTTTTTCAAGACATATCTTTTTGACCCGGAATAGAAAAAGACTTCTCTATTATATATATATATATAGCAACAAATTTTGAAGGAAAAGGATACATACCAGTATTAGGCTTTACAGGTGCAGATGAGTCATGAGTGTAACCTATCCTGTGAGTTCTGAATTGGGCAGAAAATTCCTTTCTGATCTCATCACGCTCCAAAACACAAGGGGATATTTTGATATTTTAGCTATTATGTGTAATAACAAATGAAGACGATCTGTTTGTTTTTGCAACTGAAGTCCAAGAAATTGTTGATTTGTCGGAGCTAATGAACAGCGATTCTGATGCAGTAATTGATCATGAAACTCCTATCATAACTGTTGTATTTCCTAATGATTTTCCCCTGGTTTGGAAACTGTGAAAACATACTTATGTAGCATGAAGTAAAAGACGCAGTATTTTCTCCTCTGCAAAAAGTCGAAAAAGAACTCTTTCGAGTCAGCATTCAAAAAGATTGTCACACATCTAACAGTATTTTAAAATTTCTAATTAACTGGTGCGTAATAATTCACAAATAGTATTTTTAGCTGTTGAATGAAAAGTGTGTAATTTCTAGGTATGGATATTTTTTGTGCAGTTGCTCATTATAGAATTCCCAAACAGTAACAAAATTTGTTCTTTGTTTGGACCCCAATATAACGAATAACTCCGAATTAACGAACAAAATGATCGGTCCTGATTAATTTATTAAATCGGGGTTCGACTGTACTTTGAAAATACTGCGTTTTTTATAATCTTCTTTATCAATATTTAACATGAATTAGTCTTACATTAGTGTAGGATTGCTGTAAGAAAGTAGTTATTTTTATGAGAATGAGAAAGCTCTTATTGTCTAATACATTCTGTACAATCACAATCATCGTTCTGAAATAATGTATATTTTAATAACACTAATATTGTTATTGTTGGAAGAAGGAAGCGTTGTGTGAATATTAACATCATTTTCTTATAACAACATTATCTATTTTTATATATATATAATATGATTTGCCTCTGATATCTAAACAAATGAATTTATTAGTTTGAATTTCTTTGTTTAATTTACGTAAAGACAAGAAATAAAGACGTTTACTAAGTTTATCTAATCCATTGCGAGAAATAAAACTTTGATTAAAAACACAAATCATGTCAATATTTTTCAGTTGAAAAAGTGCATTGTACCGAGTTCTGTGTTTAGTTTAGCCATGATGCTATTTTTATAAGCATTTTTGCTGAGGAAATTTTGAGTGAGATATTTGCATTTAAGCCTGAATTTCACTCTCCTGTCATTTTATATTTAATTTTACTCAATCCTGTCACACTTTTATCTTGTTTCTGTTTAACTTCCTGATTCTGTCGTGGAAATGAAATCTGCTCAAAAGATGTGCATTAGTGCAAAAATGCTTGCATAAAAAAATTAAATTATTGATTAATATCAACATTTCTGATATCTGCTTTTGAAACAGATAATAATAATATTTTTTTTATAGTATGCAAAGTCATTTGTGCTTGTACATTCACATCTCTTTGATTATTTATATTAAATTTTAGTAGAAATCTTCAGGCGATATTAATATTAAAACAGATAAAACAAAGATTTTTCTTTGATATTTAAAACAGTTGAGATGTGTTTTAAAACGTGACTAGGACATTTATTTAATTAAAATTTATCTTACGATTTTGTAAAATCTGGAAATGTATCTTCTTTAATTTCCAAGTCTCCAGAAAGCTATTGATCAAATGTAAAATAAAGATAAAAAAAGAAATAATTGTTTTTATTTAAATCAACTATGTTGCAATTTCTCAGCATAGGAAGTATAACCAACGGAACCACCGCTTTGAATGGAACGGTACATTTTTTTCCTAGGTTGTTTATCCCATTCCTCCCTCAGCACAACCAAAATCTTCCGTTTTCAAGACAAGCTAAATCCACTGTAAGCTGTAACAATTTTTAAAAGAGCGTGAGCAGTAAAAAAAAATATGACTGTAATATCTAGTAACGCGTCGATGACGTCAGCCCACATGCAAGTAATTTAAAAACGCGCTAGTTAATTTTATTTAAAAAAAAACACGTCCACACACACATTTTAAGATCTCTGCTAACAATTTTATTCTTAATTGAAATCAATACCAGTGGCGCACACAAGGGGTCCCGACCCCATCAAGTGGCTCCCGGGTGTCTTAGAGGTCAGACCCCCCAAATTTTTTTTTTGTTGGTTTTTAAATCTACATATATTACTACATTTAATTATTATTTTTATTAATTAATTAATTTTTATTCAATAATTATTTTTTGTATTTTTTTTGTTCCAAAATCAAAAATCAAAAGAATCGGGTGGCGTAATGAGCATGATATAAAAATGGTGGCCCACCGGACCCCAAAAAAATTTTTGTTCCCTACTGGGCCTTGAAATTTAAATTGAAATTTTTTGAGAAAAACAGACTAATTCTGAATTTAAAGATTTTTGTATTTTGAGGCCAGGCCGGAGTAAAAAAAAATTTAAAAAAAATAGAAAAATTTAAGATGAACCATGTTTTCCCCGTATCCCGACTGGAAACAGCGTATAAGTTCGCATAACGAATTTATTTAGCGCAGATAATTTTTTTGTTTTGAAAAGGGGTAAAGCAAAAAGTCAAAAAGTTGATTTTAAAAAAAGGGTTCCTTCAGGTATGGTCGGGCGTTTATCGAAAAATACATGTATTTTTTTATTTAACCAAATAAAAAGTATCAGTAATAAAACGGGGTTTTTAAAAAAAAACCCCACCCTTTTTGATCTTTTTTTTAATAGTGACCTTACTCTGTTGTTTTGCAACCCACCTTCGATATAGTAGATCGCGGCCCACGAAATTCATCTGCAATGGGCTGTTGTCGTCATCTTTTACCGGCCTTGAACTCATACATGTTACAGTATGATTTAGCTCGGTTCCCCCCCAGTTTTGAGGGCCTTCTGGGGAGGGTTCATAAAACTTCATAGTGTGATTCTTTGAAATACAATGCAAAAAATTTTTTTAATCGCTGGCGTGAAAATATTGTGCCACTGGTTCTTTCTCGGGCCCTAATGTTAATGATCCAAACTCTCCGGCTGTCATAAGTTCAAACCCTAGTGCTACTGAAGACCGTCATGTACAGGGGCTGATGCATGTTAAATGTGTCGAGGCTCTTGTAGGTATGGTAAGAAGTTTGAAAGGGGTTCCACCCTCAGGGTCACCCTGGTCAATTGAAATGTTTTAAAAAGGTTTTTTTCCCCCAAATTTCTCACCCAAAACGATATGATTAAAAAACAAAAAAAAAAATTTTTGGGAAAAAAAGGGGGGGGTTTTTTAGAAAAGAAAAATATTTTGGGTTTTTTTAATACCGGTATCTATTCAAAATCCCTTTTATAACAGTTTTTCCTTATCTTTTGTGAAATTTTTTAATTTTTCGGAAATTTTTCTTTATTTTTCCCTTTTCCCCCAAATTATTGGGGGAAAATATTTTAAAAAAATTTAAAAATTTTTTAAAAAAAAAAATTAAGAAATTACTTGAAAAAAAACCCCCGGGATTAGAATTATTTAAAATTTCGGATTAAAAGTTTTTTTTAATTAAAATGGGGAAAAAAAACCTATTTTTTGAATAATAAGCTCCAAATTAATGAATTATTTCAATGGCTCAAAAAATTTTTTTATTAGTTTGTATTAGAAAAAAAAAATGTTTTTTTTTTTCAAATGACATATCTTTTGACCCGGAATAGAAAAAGACTTCTCTGTTAGCAACAAATTTTAAAGGAAAAGGATACATACCAGTTTTTGTCTTTCCAAAGTGAGTCATGAGTGTAACCTTTCATGTGAGTTTTGAATTGGACATAAAATTCCTTTCTCTTATCTCATCCCACTCCACAACGCAGGGGGATATTTTAACTATTATGTGCAATGACAAACGATGACGAACTGTCTGTTTGTGCAACTAAAGTCGAAGAAATTGTTGATTTGTCGGAGCTAATGAACAGCGATTACGATACAGAAATTGATCATGAAACTCCTATCATAATTGTTGCATTTCCTAATGATTTACCTAGTTTGGAAACTGTGAAAACATACTTATGTAGCGTGAAGTAAAAGACGCAGTATTTTCTTCTATGCAAAAAGTCGAAAAAGAACTCTTTCGAGTCAGCATTCAAAAAGATTGTCACACATCTAACAGTATTTTAAAATTTCTAATTAACTGGTGCGTAATAATTCACAAATAGTATTTTTAGCTGTTGAATGAAAAGTGTGTAATTTCTAGATATGGATATTTTTTGTGCAGTTGCTTATCATAGAATTCCCAAACAGTTACAAAATGTGTACTTTGTTTGGACTCCAATGTAACGAATAACCCCGAATTAACGAACAAAATGATCGGTCCTGATTAATTTATTAAATCGGGGTTTGACTGTACTTTGAAAATACTGTGTTTTATTAATCTTCGTTATCAATATTTAACATGAATTATTCTTACATTAGTGTAGGATTGCTGTAAGAAAGTAGTTATTTTTATGAGAATGAGAGAAAGCTCTTATTGTCTAATACAGCGGTACTCAACCTGCGGGCCGCATGTGGCCCGGCGGACTTTTCTGAGTGGCCCAGTCAGTCCCCCTTGCACTAAGAAATTCCCATTATTTAAGAACAGTTTATTAAAACTTAAGCGGAAAATACTATCAATTGAGCAAATTTAAAATTTTTGCTGTCGATGTCTTACGGGTACGGTCTGCAAGATATTTTTTTTCTATATGTGACTGTAATGGGTAGTAATAGCAATAACAATGGAGTAACGAGAATGCGTTCACTGCACTGAACTCAACTGGAGCAGCGACCATTTTATGGGTGAAACTGAGTTTTAATTATCCTTCATGTCCCCCAAGTGAAAAATATCCGAAGAAATGATAACGATTGGGATGTTGATTATTTTATAGTGAAAAGGAAAAGCATACATGGATCGATATCGTGTTTAATTTGTCGCGAAAGTGGTACACTTAAAAAATATAATATGCTTGTCATTTTACCACTAAACACAAATGAATTAATAAAGATATTAATGTGGTTATGATTTATATATTCGAGTTAAAGTAGTTTGAAAATGAAAGAATTTACTGATATAATTCTCTTCAGTTATATCAGTATTAGAAGAAAAACAATTATTTTGGGTGTGTAAGACCTCATAACTGGAATCTAAAAAAATCATTATTGTTCTTTTATGCTTTTTCTTCGTTAGTCCAATTCAATGCCCAATATTTCCTTGACCTTATAGTGTTTTTTCTTCATCGATCCTCATGTTGCGGCCCGCGTGAAATATTTGCCACATGTATGCGGCCCAACAGGAAAAAAGGTTGAGTACCCCCGGTCTAATATATTCTGTACAATCACAATCATCGTTCTGAAATAATGTATATTTTAATAACATAATGTTATTATTGTTGGAAGAAAAGGGGTTGTGTGAATATTAAATCATTTCTTATAACATTATCTTTTTTTATATTTTTATAATATGATTTGTCGATATTCCAAACAAATAAATTTTTGTTTTTTTTTTTGAAATTTCTTTGTTTTTACGAAAAGACAAGAAATAAAGCTTTACTAAGTTTATCAAATTTCATTCGAAAATAGAAATTTTTTGTTTAAAAAAACAAAAATCATGTCAATATTTTTCAGTTGAAAAAGTGCATTGTACCGAGTTCTGTGTTTAGTTTGCCATGTGCTATTTTTATAAGCATTTTTGCGGGGAAATTTTTGGGAGATATTTCATTTAAGCTTGAATTTCCTTCCTGTCATTTTATATTTAATTTTACTCCCTGTCACTTTTATCTTGTTTCTGAACTTCCTGATTCTGTCATTGGAAATGAAATCTCTCAAAAGATATTAGTGAAAAAATGCTTTGCTTAAAATTAAATTTTGATTAATACCCAACATTTCTGATATCTGCTTTAAACAGATAATAAAAAATAGTATGAAAAGTCATTTGTGCTTGTACATTCACATCTCTTTGATTATTTAATTAAATTTTGTAAAAATCTTAGGCTTTAATTTTAAAAACAGATAAAAAAAAGATTTTCTTTGATTTTAAAACAGTTGAGTGTTTTAAAATGACTAGGACTTTTTTTAAATTAAAAAATTTATCTTACGATTTTTAAAATCTGGAAATGTTTCTTTTTTTTAAAATCCCCCGAAACTATTAATCAATTTTAAATAAGAAAAAAAAAATAATTGTTTTTTTTAAAATTTAACTATTTGCAATTTCTCAGCTTGGGAAAGTATAACCACGGAACACCGTTTTTAAATGGAACAACTTTTTTTTTCCTGGTTTTTTTCCCCATTCCCCCCTCAGCACAACCAAATCTTCCTTTTTTTCAAGAAAAGCAAACCCATTTAAAGCTGTAACAATTTTTAAAGAGCGTGAGCAGAAAAAAAATTATGTAATATCTAGTAACGCGTCGTGAGTCGCCCACAGAAGTAATTTAAAAAAAGGGTAGTTAATTTTTTTAAAAAAAAAACGTCCCCCCACATTTTAAAATCTCCCGCTAACAATTTTATTCTTGGGGAAATCAATACCAGTGGCGCACACAAGGGGTCAGACCCCCAAAAAATTATATTTTTATTGATTATAATTCTAAATAGATAGTACGTAAAAATTTTAAATTTAAATATTTGTTATTAATGATTAAATTTTTTTAATTAATGCTAATTATCTATTCAATAATTAGTTTTACTGTGTTTGTTCCGAAAATCGACAAAATCAAAGGGCATGATACAAGAATGGTAACTTTTGACCCCCGGACCCCCCCAAAAATTCCCGTTGCGCTACTAAAAACAATACTAAATATACTTAAGTAGATTTACTCTTTAACAAAATTCTGAAGGGTTCTTTTCGCGCCTTTCAACTAATTCTCAAGGGGGAAAACCTTTTTAATAAATTGTTTGATTTTTGAGAACTTTCTTGAAGGGGGTGACCATGTAATGATCTCATATTTTAAAATTAAAGGAAACAGTTCAAAGGGGAATGACTTTTAATTTTACATAGTAATAGTTTAAATCAGAGGTCGGTAACCTATGGCAAGCGTGCCACATGTGGCACTCTTATATAAAGATTTGTCAATATTTGAATGGATGGAAGTTGATCACAATTTGTAATGGACCTTTTTTTGACAAACATCTTTAGAATTACGGACATTTATGGAATTACGATAAAATCTGAAAGATAACTCTTAAAGATAAATTTACAGCTATTTTATAAATTATGGAATGTCATTGCTGGAGAGATTTAATTATTTAAAAGAGAAAATTGCATGTATTCTGCTTTCCGCTTTTATTTCTACATATCCAAGTAAAAAATCTTTCTTCATATGAAAAATATTTCGAGTCTGCAAAGAAATTGTTTAACAATTGAATGCTCTGAATCGTGTCACATTGAAAGTATTATCAATAATATCACACAATACAACTGCAAAAATAACCTCTATATTATTGATTTCTATTCTCTAACTCTACTTGCATTATCCGGGGGAAAGAAATGTTTCAACATTTCTTACCGTGTGGCACATAAACCTTTATAATGGTTTGACATGGCCAGAGCTAAAAGAGTGCCGACCCCTGGTTTAAATTATAGCTGTGAAAACAACTTTGAGGAATATCAACGCGTTTTTTCGCATAAAACTGTAGTCTTATTTTTGATTCTCTGGAACTCAAAAAGTTTTCGGATCCAGTGCGTCTGTCTGACATTCAGATAAGTAATACTTTTTATTTTTAAATGAAGCTATAACTCGCTCCCATTTGCTAATTACAGCCAAATTAGATTTTGAATCAGCTTAAATAAAAATTGTTCATTTTTTTCAGTATGACTTCTCCTTCGGTTGCCCTTCACACTTATACTGACTTAGGTTCGCCACAAAATGTAAGACCCGGGGATGTCTTAAGGCATGGGCCAACTGGGCCCGGGCCTAGGACCTCGCTCTTCGGGGGGGAGGGCCTTGTTTCGTTCTTAACTCTGTCTTCATAAGATCATGATCTGGATAATTTTAATCTGGTCAAAAATTAAGGGGGTTAAATATTAATTATAACAGCACTGGCGTAGCTAGAGTCCTGAATATGTCCCGTATCAAAATTTTTAGCACACCTTTTTTGTGGTCCCCTTAATATATTAACAAATTTTCCTTGCATATGGAGGGGCCCCTGTAGCTTGGGGAGCCCGTATCATTGATTAGGCTGATACGGTGGTAGCTACGCCCCTGTATAACAGGGATTTCAAATTGCATGCCAAGTGGCAAAAGTGGTAAGATTGTATCAATATATGATGACCGTTGTCCATGTCTATATGGCCTAATACCATAAACAATCATTCAACTCATTTAGTCGAAATGCAGCCATCTGTTGAGCTATCAGTGCCTAGATTTTTAAGATTGTGAGTCGTGCACATATATTTATTTCAAGTAACCGTTTGAACTAATACTTGGCAATACATGCTATATATATCGTCTACTTTAAAAGATTTCAGGTAGGGTGTACTTTTCCATACGGGCCCAAGTCCTCAAAAATTCTTAAGATTTCTCTGGGACCAAGTCCTCAAAGAATCTTAAGACGTCTCTGGTAAGACCAGATAAACTATTTACTGTCATGTGCTCATTTCTGTCCTGTTTACTATCTAAAGACACACACACATAACTTCCTAAAAATTAGTGGAATTTCCTTTTGAAGGAATAAATAAATGATTATGTTAGGTATACAAACACAGCAATCTAACCTATATTTGAGAAAAATAGTAAGCGACTAAATAAACACACACACACAACAAAAACAAGGTGCAACTAAAATTTAGCTTACGAAATCCAAATTCTGTCTCAGCGTGCCCAATTGCGAATAAGAACAACATTGTTTATTAAACTAGAGGATGCAGTACACTTCAGCTCTTAGCGTCTTTGCACAAGACTGTTTTTAGGAAAATGAACGTAGTCTCGTTGGGAAAAGTAAAATCGTTGGAACAAATAAAATCATAATAGCTGATGTAATTAAAATAAAAACAAATCCCACCATTTAAAATTTGATGAGAGCCTTCATTTGTATTTTCTCAAGTAATTAGAGCAGTAATACCTCTCTCTATTTATGCGAATTCAATTTAATAATCTTTAGCTACTTGAGCCTAATTGTTAAACACGATCCTCAATAAGAAAACCCGAATTTTGAAAGTTTGATTTGATTTTAAGTTACGTCGCACTGTGAAACAACACGAGGGGCATTGACGATCACGAGCGAATGATAAAGACGACAACCGAAATAACATCCCTCTCTCCAAACTACCACACCACGCCAACAAGAGAACTTTGAGCCTCGACAGATTTAACGTGCCTCATCCCCTCTGCCCGGAGGGTTTACTGTGGCTCTGGCTCGAAACTATGACATGAGTTCGTGTCCATGACCACTTTGCTATCGCGACTAGAACGAACGTGGAAGTGATTCTTATTTTTAACGACTGTTCCTGATCCTATTTATGTACTTTTTTCAAAAAGTTTATTATCCATGTAAAAAAATGGAAGGATTACTATATTTTCACAAAATATTTAATGCAACATAGCTTATTTTTAAGTAAGCTTAAATTTCACTAATTCGATACTGTCCAGGTTACCCAGTAATTAAAAAATATAATGTTACTTAACTTATTAACAACTTAAATTTTGTGACAGTATTACAATCAAAATAAAATATTGTTCCTTAAACATTGTTGCTAAGTAAATTAAAACTCTGATGTAACAGAATGTTTTTTTAATATTTTTTCCAATGATTTCATAGTCTATATTTTTCTTGGTATTCTTTGTCGGATTTGTTTTAATTATTTAAATTTTTTATTATTAAAAATATTTTTATCACATTCGTACACACAATGCCATTTCAGTAAACATAAAAGTCGAATGCTTAAAAATATTTTTAATGTTTCGCGATAAAAGGTATATTTAGCTTGCAAGATACAAGAAAACTTTATTATTACGAATCTGGACTACTCGTAATTAAATCTTTAAATATTCTGTTTGAGTTTAAATTGAGAAGCATAGATAAATCAGCTTAGCTCATAATCAAAGGCATTTTGGCATTCATATTTCATTGTAAATCTTTAAATGTCACAATTCTCAAAGTTTCTGTTTTTGTTTAAATTCTTAAATTAAAGTATTTGTTGAGTGCGAATTTTCCCATTCCTCTTAATTAAATTTTTAAATAAAGATTTGCATTAAAATCTTGTGTCGTTTTCCGAAACTTTTATTTAGTTAAAATATGTAAATCTCTTAATTCTTTATGATATTGAATAATACAGCTAAATATAATAAGCATAACAATGTAAATGCATATTCAATTTTGTTAAATGGCGTAAAAATAAAAGCAGAGAATAATTTTATTCAATTTAATATTCTTTGAACATATCTATTAAAAAAATTCTTTTGTTAAAGAGATGGTTTGTATTTAAAAGTTTTCCTTGTTAGTTATACATACATGTACAAACAAATAAATACAATGATGCCTATCTGATTCCATAAATGTTTATTTTCTTTAAAAATACATTCGTGGTTTTACAAATTGAATAAATTTTGCTTGTTGTAAATATTAAATAGTACTTTGTATTGTTTGAGGTTTGAATAAAATAAAGCTTTAACCCTTATCTATTGAAGATAAATTTATACAAAGTAAAATTTATAGAAGTAATTCGAATAAATATTATTTATTTTTCAGTTACATTTTTATCAACGCGATTTAGCTTTTGAATGTTTCAAAAAAAGAATCACTGTGTTCGTTTATTATTATTCAAATTGTATGGTATTTAAACATCCGAATTATAAAATTAGTATTATATTATTAAATTAACTAAAGGAATCCATTAGTTAAGAACTTGTGTTTTTGCTTTTTTTTACTAATATTACGGATGTTATATTTTATCAATTAGATGTATTATTGCACAATGATCACCTTAAAATATTTTTTAGAAATTTTTAATAATTTATATTCATGTGATGTTACGATTGCTGTTTGTTTCTATAAATTTTTAAACATTGAATAAAACCGAACGAATTCTAAAAACGGAATAAGTTGACGGAAATATAGAGTGCATAGTCGAAAAATATTATGTGGAAAATAATAAATAATAATCAATTAAAAATAAATAATTTTTACTTAATTTTATTTTTATTTTATTGTTATTAATTTTACGTTATTATTGTTTTATTATTATGTATAATAACAATAATTATTATTTTATTTTAATTTTGTGATTACATTTTATTATTTAAGAATTCGATAAATCCCAAATTCGCATTTTAGTATTCAAATTGCCACGTCAACGAACAGTTAGGTTTAGAAGGCGGCAAGCGGAGAAATACGAAACAAAGCCCATGGTTGCCAATTTAACGCCTAAGACATGTGCGCAATCGGGGTTGCCAATTTGAGGAGTTATCTCGAAAGTTGGGATATGGTTGCGATACTACATAAGTATCAATTTTCTCAACATTTGTTTTCTAACATGATTTAACTTTCCCACATGTACAAAAATTAAACTTTCGGTAACTTTGAAATTTGTAGAAAAATTACTTTTAAAAAAAATCGCAGAATTAATATTTATGCCAATGTATTGTAAGTAAAAATTTTTTAAAAAAGAAACAATGTCATATTATTACTTAAGTAAATATTAAAAAAATAATAAAAAGTATTTCTTCAACTCGTAATTGTAAAACGTAAAATGGTAATCTTTTGCTTTTGACTTGCGTGTGCATAATTTTTAACATTTTTAATTTTTATCTTGTATTGTTTGAAATAGTAAGGAAATAATCAGAAACTATTTAACTAGTAAATTTTTAGTTGGTGAATATTTTATTAATACCATTAGAGAAAATATTTTTAACGTGAATTTTAATATAATTAAAAAAAATAGAATATGGGTATGGGGGGGAAATTAGTGGGGGGTGTCAGCTCAGGTATAGCCCTCATCACATGACTGCGGTTCAAAATTACAAGGTCCGTCGCCAATAGCCCTCGTGTTGCTTTATAATGCGACATTAATAAACAGTCATTCACGTCAATGGAAAAATGCCAGAAAGAAGGTTTTGATTTATTAAACAAATTAAAATTCATAACAAATCAGTGGCGCACACAAGGGGGGAGGGATCTTGTCCCCTCTCCTATCACCCTGAATTTTTTTCGATTAATGGGGGCTGCGGTAGCCCAGTGGCCAAGGTATCGGATCATGGCAGGCATGTCATGAGTTCGAGCCCAGTACCACTAAAGACCCGCCGTGTAGGGCAGCGATGCACGTTAAATCTGTCGAGAGCTGAAACATCCTCCCATAGGTGTGGTGTGGTAGGAGAGGGGGGTGCCAGCTCAGGTGTCGACAACGTCACTTGACCACGGTTCAAAATTGCGTGGTCCGTCGCCAAAAGCCCTCGTGTAGCTGAACAGTGCGACGTTAATATTCACTCACTCATCACTTTTTTCGATTAATTATAATCCTGTGTATATAGCATGTAAAATTTAATTACTGTAAAATCCAGCTTATAATGCGCACCTATACGTTTAGGCTGCATTATTTTTTTTTATTATTATTATTTTAAGGTATATTCGCCGTATAACGCCCATCCACCTTTTTACGAAGGAACCTGAAATGTATTCTATTGTATTTTGAAGACACTTAATCGAGGTATTATCCTAAGATTTTGGAAAAATATCGGACTTCTAGAATTACAACCCTTTAAGCTCATTAGGCAAGACATTTCTTTTGAATAAACTGTATTCCGATCTACGCAGAAGTCGAATTTTTTCCATGCTTTTTATTTTATTTTTGAAGCTTTCATTTTTACACCCGGCGTATAACCGTGCACCCATAAATTTCGATCTTTTTTTTTTACTATGTTAAAAGTGCGCGTTATTTGCCGGATTTTACGGTAAGTATTTGTTATTAATATCTTATTTTATTAATTAATGCTAATTATTTATTCAATATTTTTTTACTGCTTTTTGTTCCCGACAATCGACAAAATTAAGAATATCTTTGGTAGTGTATTAGAGCAGTCCTTCGCAGCCTTTTTATCGCTGCGGACCGGTCAACGTTTGATAATTTTACCGCATCCCGCTGAGGGTGGGACACGTTGATTGTTTATATTTTAGATTGTTTTGATTTAACAATTTTAATTTAGTTACATTTATAAATATGCCTTCAGGATAAAATATAGATGCACCAAAAATGAATAAAAGTGATTTAATGTGGAATATAAAGTTATTTCCGTGGAAAGTTGCACAAATTCGAGAGAAATACACCACTTTAAATAAAACGGCAATAGTTTAATGTTCTTTAGGCGGCCCGGCACCATTTGATCCACGGACCGGGGGTTGCGGATCACTGTATTAGAGTATAATACGAGAACGATGAACTTTCAACCCTCGATCCCCCCCTTGAAAAATTTCTGTATGCGCCACTGTATTAAATTGTATGGAACCTTATATAATTAAGTAATTTAAGCTGGTAAACAAGAGCTGTTGCTTAAACCGAAGTGAATGGATGAATATAGTGACATGTTTTTCGTGTCAAAGGGAAAAACTGTTGGCTAAAATTCATGTAAATAATTATAAAATTGTTTCAAAACAAAATACTTCGCTCTTATTTCAAATATATTCAATATCACTTTTGGCGCCAAGAAGAAAAATAATGTTAATCTGTGGTCATACAAAATCATTTGAATAACAAAACATGCGAAAACGAAACTAGAAAACGGAAATGCAATCACAGCGAAAATCGATTCGGAAGCGCTTTAAATTGCGAGTTGACTTTCGACCCCTAAAGCATGCAACATGTATGCAACATGTATTAGCTACTCGAATTTTCGTGTGTAATTCGGAATTACTTTCACATGTAGATAAATGTGACTTAGGGGGAAGTTATTTTGAATTGCGCGCTTTCTGGGAAGTGGTTGGAGCAAAATTAATCATAACAACAATTCCGTCAGATACAAATTCTTAAGTTAATATTCGATGGAATATATAATTTCTTTACCAATGAATTAAATATGCAGATATAAATTCCACTTTTTAGAGTCAATGTATTCAATGACGGATGGAATAAGCGTTGAAAATTGTTAAAAGGAAAATTTTCAATTCATTTGGGGGAAGTGAAACAGAACCTAACGTTTTTGTACATCTCGCTAAGTGAGTGAGAGTTTAGTAAGCGTAGTACTTCAAAGGAACGCAAGAGCTATTGGCGACAGCCCTCGTAATTTTAAGCCACTGTCAAGTGACGAAGACAGTACCTGAGCTGCACTTTACTCCACCCACACAAACATAAGGCTTTTGAGATTTGAAACATTAAACGTACATCGCGTGCTCTAGACCAGTGATCCCCAACCCCGGTCCGTGGATCAAATGGCACCGGGCCGGCCTAGGAACATTAAATCATTCCCATTTTATTTACTGGCAGTGGCCCCGGGGAGGGGGTCGGACCCTTCCCCAAAGCCCTTGATTTTTTTTTCGATTGATCATAATTCTAAGAAGGTAAAATTTAATTATTTAATGCTAATTATTTATTCAATAATTAGTTTTTTACTGTGTTTTGTTCCCGAAAATTGACAAAATCAAAAGGAGCATGATACAAGAATTGGGAACTTTCGGACCCTCCCCCCCCTTTGAAAAATTCCTGCGTGCGCTACTGTTTACTGGGGTGTATTTATCTAGGGTTTTCCATGAACTTTCCATGGAAATAATTTTATATTCCATGATAAATCACTTTAGATTCATTTTTTAGTGTAACTATTTTATATTGATGGAATATTCAAATATATTACATCGAAATATTAAATAAAAAAATCTAAAATATAAACAATTAACGTCCTACCCTCAATGGGCCACGGTAAAATTATCAAAGGTTGACCGTCCACGGCGGTGAAAAGGTTGAGGAACACTGCTCTAGACGATGGGTCTTTAATGGCATTGGGACGCCAAACCACGACTTAACAGAAATAATACAGCCAACATATGACGACCTTGACCCAGGGACGTCTTAAGATTCCTTGAGGCCCTTTGCTCCTACGTAAAAGTAGGTCCTGGGCCCCTACGTAAATGTAGGCCCCACATATGACCCTTAAAAGCAGATAGTATATTGTATGCGTTGTCAAATACTTGTACAAACGGTAATCTGAAAACAAATAAATAAGCATGATTTACAGTCGCACAAACCGGCTCGACCTATACATAGACGACGGTCATCACATGTACCCAGTTGACATATCGGCCGAAATTCCCAGAATACAATTGGAAAAAAACATTTGACTATTGAAATTATTCGAATCATTATCTTATCAAGGCTGAGTCGAGAACGAGACGAGGTCTCCACTACGGTGGAGGCGCTGGACCCGGGACCAGTTTGCCCATGCCTTGACCATTAGACTACCGCGGCCACTACAAATCGCTAAAAAATGAGAATGTTGCGGATTGTAATATCTGAAGTCGATTCCATAAAAGGCCTGAAAAATTATTGCGATTGAAATAAATTAAAACTACAACAAAATAGCTGTGAATCCTTAATAAAAAAAATCGAGAGAAGAGTTGAAATTAATTTAAAACAATTTAAACCAAATTGACATAATGATTTCACAAAGATATAATTCTTAATGAACCATTTACACCGTTTGTCTTTCCGTATTATAAGGGAGATAAATTACTCATGAATCTCTGCTTTTGAGGCTCTCATAATTGCTAAGAAAAAGTAATATTGGCCACTGTTGAATAAAGATGTTTGAAATTTTTCGAGACAAGCAAGAGTTGTCTTCAAAAAGGGGCAAAGTTACTGATCCCCAACTCCCCTTTGAACGCAGATATAATCGGATCAATTGAGCCTCCCTCGAGCAGCGGACATAAATATATGTACTTTACTTAATGGATCAGTTCATCCAATGGCTAAAAGCTATGCCCTTCGGATCTCTTTCGACAAAAGCTGCATGTGAAGCTTTTCTGCAAACATTCTCCAAGACTAGTATTCCTAACATTATTGCCAATGATAAACATTTCTTTGCTGCAGATGTTAAAATAACTAAGAGCAAAATTTGCTGGAAACCGAATACTGAAAAAAAGAGTTCATTTACAAAATCCCTAAACTGTAAGACACTCTGAGGAGAAACTGAAGATATTTTAGTCAACAATTTAATTGAAGAAAGGGATTTGAAATCGCCTATCATATTTTGCATTAACAAAAAGAACAATAAAATGCGATAAATGTATAGATTATCGAGCTCTTAACTCAGAGGCGAAGGTAAATGATTCTTCTATAAAAGATTTAACTGAGTCGATTCGTTTTATTAGAAAATTAATCCGATCATAACTCTAGATCTCTCAAAGGGATAGGCGAAGAGGATAAAGATTTTATATCGTTCAGAACACACACCAACAACAATATTATTTAATGTCATGAGTTTTGGATTAAAGAACATTTCAGATATTAGGTGTACTGGAAATTTGTGTCCGTTCCGGTTGCAACCAGTTTCAAGTTCAAAAAAGCCTGATTCAGCTCAACAAGTATTTCGGACCGTATTCGGAAGCAAGGATTGGTGTGGAAATATTTGAGATTTAATGCCAGGAAGTTAAGTGAGAAGAATTTGAATGATTGTGTCATCATATGCACACCTCTGCTTTTACGGGAAAAAATAGAACCCTTCTTGAACCGGATACTGTGAACAATTGGATAACATAAAAGCAGCACTCCAAGAAAAGAAGCAGGTGATGTTCAATAGAAAGAATATCATACTTCACACACACACACACATGATAATGCCACGCCACATGCTGCTTTGGGGACTTGTAGAACTCGCAGCGGTGGGCTGGGAAATTCTGTCACATCTACCTTATTTTCCGAACCTAGCACTCTCTAATTGTCTCTTGTTTGTGTCCTTACAAAAAATTTTCACGGCAAAAAATTCAAAAACAAAGAAGGTATTAGACAAGCACTAATTTAATTTTTCATTTCTAGAGATAAGGCATTTTAAAATAGGATATACAAATTCCCATTACACTGGCAAGAAATCATAAATAATGATGACAATTATATTTTATTCAATAAAGTTAATTCAAGGTATGAAAAATTTATTATCTCTTATATAAATATGTATATACTAAAAGAACTTTCCGTAGACCTAATATTTTCAATGCCAGATGAACGAAGTGCTATTTCCTTATAAAAGTTTTCCCCTAACCTATATCGATAACATTGCTATATTTTCACAGAACTGGAACGATAATTCAATTAATCTAGACGCAGTTCACTTTGAATTTGAAAAAAATTTTGGAATTTTTTAAATTTTTTTTTTTTTTGGGTGCAAGCCAACTAAGTTTTAAAGCCGAAGTCCTCAAATGGACCATATGTGGACCCTCTGGTTTGATTCTCCCCAAATTTTTGGAGCAAATTAAATATTAATTAAGCTCTCGTTAAACTAAATATTGCCGAGAAACAAGAGCCAAATTGATACTCAAGGGATCTTTTGCATGCCTACGATTTTGATACCTAGAAAATCTACCGACTTCAGCCGGGGTCACCCAAACCTTTGCACTAACGAAGGGATACCCCTTGCAACAGGTCCATGAATCAAAAAGTGAAAACCAAGAGTACATATAAAGTATTTAGATCATATAATCTTTTTGGCATCATCACCCCAGAAAAAATCGCGATGATGAACTTTTAGGTTAAGATTTATGCAGTTACCTATCATGAATATGCTCCTAACTGTTCGGAATTGGTATATCCCCTTCTCGATGGAACTCCTCCTAAAGAAGATTCCTAATACCATTCCTAGCATGGAAGAACATGATTTCGTTTTTTCGGTTTTGTAGAAAACCTCGGTGATGGTCCCTTTCTCGTGCTCGCCTTTTCAAGAATAACGATAAATATGTCTTGCCCTTTTTCAGATTAAAGGTTAATATTTGCATTTACGGGGGTGTTCCCCAAAAAGGAAAAACAAAAAGTTTAAAAAAATTTATTTTTTAAAAACCCTTTCGCTCTTAAAATTTTCCCCAAGACGTTCAATAAGCGATATTTTTATAATAAGAACGTCTTGTGCTCCTCAAAATAGCATTAACGCCGCATCAAGTCTTCATCGTTGGAAAATCTTTGCCCCTGAGCCATTTTTTTAGGTTTGGGAAGAAAATAACCCGAGGGGCTGTCCCAAATAGTTCATGAGGTAGCAATTCAAATTTAATTTATTAATTTTGGCCATTGCAATAACGAATTTGGAGATATTTTCTTGGGTGAAAAATTTCTTCTTGTGCGGCCGTTTTTTTCTTGAAAATCCTTTAAAAAGTTGCAATAAAACCAAAAATCGTTTCATAGTTTTCCTTTTTTAAATAGTTAAAGAAAATTTTCCACGCGCATCCCCAAAAAACCATTCTACTTGCCGCAGATGGAACGGGCTTTCCTTTTTTGGGGCCGATTCCCCTTTTCAGTCCCAAAGTTTTTTTACTTTTTTCTCGGGTTGAAGGATAGACCCCGGGCGCACACAAGGGGGTCCGGGGCCCTCCCCCAAACCCGATTTTTTCCGACTGATTACAATTTTTGATATAGTACGAAAAAATTTAAATATTGTATTAAAAATTAATTTTATTAATTAATGCTAATTATTTATTCGTAATTAGTTTTTTTGTTTTGTTCGAAAATCGACAAAATCAAAAGGGGCATGATACAAGAATAGTGAACTTTTTACCCCCCCCCAA
>BMAV01023550.1:0-23293 GCA_019973955.1 Trichonephila inaurata madagascariensis
ATATTTTTTTTTATAAGAAAAATTAGTGCTTAAATGTAAAATTAGTGTTTTGTTTATTCTGTCAAATCTTAATTAACTAAAAAAATTTATTAATAACTTAACCTAAAGCTGTACACATTTATAAAATGCCTCGTTACTTTTTTACCAAATTGTTCCTCTAAAAAACCCGGGGGCACCCGTACGTTTCTGTGTTTCGTTTCCCAAAAGATGAACAGTTGTTACAAATTTGGGAAAAGGAAAATTCCTGGGGTTTTAAAAATACTAACAATAGTGTAGTGTGCATTAAACTTTTCCCCTGAATTTTTCATTGTGAAAAAAAGAAAAAATTACAGACAAGAGGGGTATTGTAAAATACCTAGATTACCCAAAATTATCAGAGAATGATATCCTTTTTTTTCCCCTGGTTGTCCACCCTATTTAATAAAAAAATTTAAAGAACGCTCGGTAAATTCAACAAAAGGGAAAAAAAATGAAACAATTAGACGAACAATGTTTACTAATTTCTTTAAAAGGGGTCATATCCCTTTTTTTAAAATTTTCCCGGGAAAATCATTTTTTATTATTATTTTTTTTTATAGAGAAAACCCTTTTTTGATTTTTTAAAAAGAAACCGCATGCAGATATTCCCAATATCACGGAAGTTATTAAGAAAAAAAAAGAGCAAAAAAGGTAATTTAAATATTGTTTTTTTTCGGTCCGGGGTGACACTGTCATGTCGCTGGTGACAGCTGCGTTTCTCTTTTTTCAAATTTTTTTTCATTCAAATTATTATCAAATGCTTGAATCAAGCCTCAAATATTATTATTTTTTTGTTCTGAACATTAACTACAACTTCTACTTACTTTATAAACTGCTGTTTTGTTTTGAAAAAGTGTTTTGTGATTCTATACTCGCCTTTTCTGATATTTACATAGTATTTTATTCTAAAATAAGTTTTGGGAAAAATTTTAAATTTTTTTTAAAACTTTTGAATGATAACGATTGAATCTGAAACGACCATCTGGTAAACGTCCCAAGAAAAGGAAGTTTACTGGAAATATGAACGAGGTGCAAAGTTGTACACAGGGGATAAAACACTAAACAACAGTGCATCTGGAAAAAAGTTCAGTTGCAAGATATTGATTCATCTTTTTTGAACATGATGACGGTTTTGATGGCTATAGAGGTTTGAAAAAACTTTTATGTTTACAAACATTAAAAACTTTCTTTTGCAAAAATGGGGGAATATTGAACCAAAAAAATGTGTTAGAGGTTTGTCTAGTTTTTTTCGATTGAATGCAAGAACTGAAAAGACTTATGTTCGTTTAGAAATTCAAAAATGCTGGGTCAAGAAAAACTTTCCCAGAAATCAGACCTTTGTGTCCCAATAGGACAATTGGACAGGGTCCCAGCAATGACAACTTTCGGGGTGTTATGGACTTTCCTCCTCCAGTTGCTAAAAAACCCTATAATAATATTATAAACAAACTGCAATTGTTAGTAAAAAGTTGCAGAAGCTTCAATAAAAAGTGCAGCTTTGGAAGAGGTAACTTTGACAAATTCTTCTGATATAATAATTGGTAGATGGAACGTGGAAAACCCGTGGTTTTTCTTCTCGTGTTGGTGTGTATGCTGTTATAGGAAAAAAAAGGAAAGTGTATTGGGGGAAGTGATGTCTTCTTTCTTGGGGGATGTGATTCTTGGAAACGAAAAAAAGGGGTCACCTGCTTAAAAAAAGTGGAAAATTCTTCACGTTAAAGTTTTTAAAAAACCACAATGGCTCAGCTGGCATGATGGAACTGGGGAAGGGTTTCGTATGTTTCAGCGTTCAATAAGTCATCGTTCTGTGAATATACATCTACATTGGGGGTGGCGATTCCAAAACATTCTACATTACTGCATCAATCCGTATGGAAAGTATCACAGTTTCAAAAAATTTAAGTGTTGGACATGTTCAAAACGAATGGGAACTCGTTTACAAAATTAAAAAAAAAAAGAAATCCAAACTCGGTGATGGGGAAATCGATTGGTGGAAAAGGGGAAAGGGTTTACCGACAGAAATGACTTAATCACAACATACTATGGAAATGCAATCCGACAAAATAAAACATGCCTGTCGGATATGCGAAAAATTTTTTGGGCTGTATATTTCCATATACGTTCAAGGACGAAGAACCATTGCACAGTTTTTTTTCCTATAGGTCCTAATTTTTGGGGTAAATATCAAAATGAAATATTAGGGGGTATGTGGAATCTTTTTAAAAACAGTAACAAATTGCCAGAAAGGGAGTAATGGATGCCATAAAAACCCGTATTTAATGATCTATCCAACCCAAACTCCTAAAAAAAGTCTAGGGGGGAAAACCCAAAAAAATAATAATCCATTAACTCATTAATTAAATTATGCCCAAAAAAATTTGGGTTTTGGGAGAAAGATTGTTGATATTTCTACAAATGAGGAATTTTCATTTTTAAGATGGAATCAAGGCAGACTAAAATTATGCAATCGCTTGGTCGCTTTGGTAAATTTTCGCAAAAAATTTTTTACACTTGTGATTTAAAAAAAATTCAGACTGCAGGCGACATTTTAATTCCGCAAAAAGGGACAGGTTAAAAAAAATGCAATTTAAAGTACTTGTAAAAAAATTTAAATAAAAAAGGGAACATCATGCATGTGGGGAATTTTAAATTTTTGAACATAGTAAAACTGCTTTCATATCACAAATTATTTAATATTTATAGTAAGTACTTTTTAAAAGATAAATTGTTTTATTGAATATTTATAAATTTTTTAAATTTTTTTTTGAAGAAATGAATCACTTTGTTGTATTTTGATTATTTTGTCTTTTTTATATTGTTTCGATGCTTGCCCGATTTGGGAAAATATATGTTTTTTTGTTATAATAATTTTAATAAATTGAATTTATTGACTATAAAAAAATTCCCTTAGTTTAATTTAAAATTTAGTTGTTGTTTGGTAACAGAATAATATATATATATAACTGTGGTAAATTTTATGTTTGATGTCAATTTTTCAGAACGTCATTTTTTTTTTCATTACGCGCATGATATTTTCAAAAACCCTTCCATGGAAAAAAGTCAAATTTTTTCTGGAGATTCTGACCATATCTTATTAAAATAACGAACCAGTTTGAATTTTAATGAAAAATTTAAAATTACAAATAAAAATAGCGAAAATTTTTAAAATTTTATAGTTAAATTTTTAATTTTTATAGTTTACTAAAAATTTTTAAATCAGTGTTTCATGCTTCGTCATTTTAAAGATAACACAATTTCCAACACTTAGCAAAAATTTCATAAAAAAATATTGGTAATTTTTTTTATAAAGCTGCGCGTAATGCATATCACTTGCGAAAAGAAAACCAAAATTTCTTTTGTAATTATCTAATTAAAAATTTATCCTAATTAAAAATGTTTTTTGTTGGATATGTTTTAAGTAAAGTAATATCTATTTGTTTATTCCTCCAAAATTTACATTCCAGGAAACAATAATAAAAAAATTATAGAGCTTTAAAGAGCTCACTATTTTTAACCATTTTCGACTTTTTAAAAGGTATGTGACCCCTTAAGAAAGACGAAATTACCAGTTTTGAATGTGTGACGTCTTAGATGGGGTGAACCCCACCCCTCTATTCAAGCGAAGTTTTATGGCTTCAAACAGACGTTGGGTGACAAGAGCAGGTGGCCATGGGGTCTTTTTTTTGTTGTTTGGCCTCGGACAAGGGCAGACATCGGGTCTGGAATTTACATTGGCTAAAGAATGCCGGTGCCTAAAGAATAGGGCTATGAGGCCCAGGTGGCGAGATGAATGGAAATTTCAGAAGTTGAATGAGAATTATGGCGCCCTTGGATTCCAGACAGACGAGGAATGTGTTTGTGTTTGCCGTGCAAAGGGGGAGACGAAAGGGGCCCCGGGGACGAGGGCAGCCCTTTTTTAAACCTGCCAATGAGGAAGACGGGGGGGCGTGTGGTGGACCCGCCCCTGGTGTTTAAAGGGGTTAATTGTGGACAAAAAGGGAACTTGGACGGGGAGAGGTGAAAACTTGGAAGAGCCCTGGATGGAAACAGAGGGATGGGAGCCCTGGGTAGACGGACGGGCCTGGACGGAAACAGAGAACCATGGAGTAAACGGGAAAGGAACCCGGAAAAGCAAGAGATTGTCGGGGTGTCTTTCCGGAAAAAGGATTGACCTCCAGTAAAAAAGACTGTCCGCCCGGCTTGGCATAGTTATTGGATTTTTTTAATAACATATGAAGCTATTAAATACTGTTTAAATTTTAAAATGAGGCTGTGCCCAAATTTTTTTGTTTTCTAACTACTGACGACATTACAGCTATATATATATATATATATATATATATATATATATATAAAAAATATATTAAATTGGTGGCAGCGGTGTAGATCCGGCATTTGAGTAAATAGATGCCCGAATCCTTAGTTATATGGAAAATAAAGAAAAACGGCCAGCCGTGTGCGAATGTAATGAGAGAATTTTAATGCCCGCCTGATTTTGGGAGCGCCGACTTCAAGAGGTTTCTGTTCCTGCTAGTGATGAAGGGTGCCCGCGTGATTTTTGGAATTGCCTGCTATGAGATGTTTTCCTGGAGTCCCCAGCTGTGAGAAGAGCCGGATACAAGTGTCTCCTGTTCCTGCCTGATGAATCAATGAGGATTTAAGAGGACCTGTTTGCCCGTTTGTTTTGAGGGACGTTTTTCAAGAGTTCCCAGTGTCAAGACGACATGAGTTCCTGCCTGTTTGTGAGGAGTGCAGTTTTTTAAGAAGTGATTTGTGTGTAAAGAGAGTTCCTGAGTGTTCCTATGTCTACGTCTACAAATTTTAAGGTGAGTCTTTTCTTTGAGATTATTTTCGGGACAGCAACTGAGTATTGTTTTTTGTATGTAAAATTTTGAGATAAGGAATATAAAAGACTAGGTAAATTTAGTAAACATTAAGAGACTAGAAAGATTTTTGAGTTTTGTATGAAGTGTATAAATGTGCGATATTGGTATTTTTGTTTGAATTGTGAAAGTTAGTATATAGTAGTTATACTTGTTGTGTTGGCACAGTAATTGTGTTGGGTATTGTTGTGGTCTTAGATTTGTGAAATTTAGTATACAGTAGTTATACTAGTGGTGTTGGTACAATATTGTGTAGGGTATTGTTGTGGTTTTAGATTTGTAAAAGTTAGTATATGGTAATTATACTTGTAGTGTTGAGGTACAATGTTTAGTAGGTTATTGTGTTGGTTTTAGATTTGCGCACATTTGTAAAATATAGTTAAGTCTAGGTCTAGTGTATTGTTAGTTTACCTTGAGTCTGTGTATAATTTTTGTAACGATTAAGTTTAGATTTGGTTTCGTATGTATTAGTGTATCATGGCGTTTCTGTTAAGAGAAAGAAAAGACGTAATGTTAGAAGTTGCGAAAGAATTAGGGTAGAAGTTGATATTACTTTACCTAAGATGGAAATTAATAAGAGAATTTGTCAAAGTAAATACTATAATGATGAAGTAGCTAAATATTTGTTAGAGGGTATTTTGGATGAAAAACGGGAAATTAAGGAACGCGAAGAACGTGAAATTAAGGAACGCGAAGAACGTGAAAAAAGGGAAATTAAGGAATTCGAGGAGCGTAGACTATCTAGGGAATTTGAGTTAGAAAGACTAAGAGCACAATTCAGAAATAAGTTAAAAGAAAATGAATTGAAGTCAGGGAATAGAATTAACAATCTCGCAAATGTTTATTGTTTGTCAGGAAAACGTACCGCAGAAGTTAGTGAACCGGTTAATAAGTGTAGGCCTTTAATTAACTCGGTAGTTAATAAAAGCGTGGAGAACGCCATGTCTGGTGATTTTGAAAATGAATTGTCCCAGTGAGAAGGAACGTTTTCCCCTTGAAGTAAGAGGGATAGGAACAGAAAAGAATAGAAAATTTATGGTTGAAAAGAGAAAGAAATCAATGTGGATAGAATTGGTCATTGTGTAAGGGAACTGGGGCCGTTTGCAGGTGCAAAAAGTGTTAAAGCAATCGCTTTGTGTGCAAAGCGGGTAATAAATTCTAATGAAATAGGAGCTGATTCTTTAGAATTGATAGAAGATAAGGGAATAGTGAACCCTGAAATCTTGAGTTGTGAAAAGAAATGCGAGGAAAAAGAATATACCAGTATGACGTTAACAGGTGGTGAAAAGCAGTTAACAGTGAATCGTGAAGGTTTTCGAAATCATACAAGGGCTAAGATAGCAGGGCAGTTAAAGGGAGGAAAAGGAAACATGTGTAAAGCTGATGTGTGGGGAGGTTTGAGAGGTGAGTTAACAATGCGTTTGCCTCTCTCAAAACCAAAAGAGATTGATAGGAACAGTTTAGAGACGGATAATAGGTCTAGCTTTAGTTCAGAATTTAATTTCGAGATAGATTTACCAGAGAAAAGAGATCGCAGTACCATTTATCGTCTCAATTTAATAAAACTGTACCGTAGGAAACCGAAGGCAAAATTTGGTTAGGAAGAATAGCTCGAAAAGGGGAAAAGTGAAAGATTCCGAAATTCTCTATTCGGTAAAAACTATTTATGGATTTTAACTTTCAGGGTGTTTTTAAGGGGAAAATCAACTATATTTTAAACTACCGCCTGATCCCAAGTAACTATTTAAGAATGATTAACACTAAAAGAAGAAGAGTTTCCTTCATATCCTGGGGTGATTTCTTTAACGCAGAAGGATATTAGTTTAAATACAGGGGAAAACCGTTTAAAATCAAAACATGTTGTACATCCCAGATGTTAATTAATTCGCTAAAGAGGATACAAAAGTATCTTTTAGATTTGGTGTAAACGGGGTGGGGCAGTCCAACCGTACTCTGCCCGTTGTTTGGTTAGAAAGAAGTAAGCCGATACCCGTATCCACGTATTAAATGTATTAAGTGTGAATTTGAACCAGGTGACGCGGCAAGATTTATCTTTTGTTAAAATGAAAGGTTTTGTAGGAAAAAATTAGTGCGGTATCGTGGTCATTGTACTGGATTTGTGGAAGTGGTATTTTCGTCGTTCTCTCATGATGAGTTATCCGAAGTATGCCGATGTGTTATCCATTTGGCATGTACATTATAAAAAATGAAGTTTAAGTTTGTATGCGCTTCTTCTTATGGATGTAATTTAACGACGCTGGTTATGAGATGGTTAGAGCAGAATGATGTATCACGAATGGTCGATATAGACATTCTGATGCAGATTCTGAAAAATCGTGTAAAGCAGCTTGACTTTGTATTAAAGGGGTTGAGTTGGATTGGGTCGGAAGTCAGATCGACCAAAGGTAAATTAGAGCCGTCGGAAAATTTGTTCCATGCACATAATATAGACTTAGTAAATTCATTGCATCAGCTAATGAGGTATGTTAATTATATTCTCCCAATTAAAGTGTCTAATTTTCCTCAATAACTAACGTAATGGAAGACAATACCCTGAATTGTGAATAACTTGTCATAATGGTTGTGAGAATACCTACCGAAAGCCAAAATTTAACTTAATTTAGAAGGTTTTGATTTAAACTTCTTGATTTTAAAAAAATTGTTTTACTGTTGTTTACAAAGCTCGGAATTTATAGGTGTTTATGTTGTTTATTTAATATCGTTGGAATTAGGTAGATGGGAATAAGCAATTCTTTGGATTTGTGCTAGGTGTGAATTAATATCTGTAGGAGTATGAGTGTATGTGTGTGTATAAGGTGGAAGGATATTATGTGTTATTGAAAATCTTTATGTCTCTTAGTAATGCGTATACTCACAGATGTTTAACACAATTGATTGAGCGACTTAATGTATTGGAATTAGTGAAATATTATGATTTGATTTAACTTCTTTAAAACCCTGAAAATTTAAGGTGTGATGTAACTTACAGAAAAGGAAAAAGAATCCAAGATTTGGGATTTAAGTTTTAGTTGTAAAGTGAATGTTTTATAGAATTTTGGATTTATTTATTTATTTTACTCTTCATTGTATTGGTTACTTGGATTGCTGTCCTGGTCAGTCTCATAGATAAGACAACCTTTCGGTGTGAAATGTTAAGAATTGAACTAGCCTGAGGCCAGAGCAGTCCAGTGAAATGGACCTTTTTCAGGAGGAAGGAGTTGTGACGTCTTAGATGGGGTGAACCCCACCCCTCTATTCAAGCGAAGTTTTATGGCTTCAAACAGACGTTGGGTGACAAGAGCAGGTGGCCATGGGGTCATTGTTTGTTGTTTGGCCTCGGACAAGCGCAGACATCGGGTCTGGAATTTACAATGGCTAAAGAATGCCGGTGCCTAAAGAATAGGGCTATGAGGCCCAGGTGGCGAGATGAATGGAAATTTCAGAAGTTGGATGAGAATTATGGCGCCCTTGGATTCCAGACAGACGAGGAATGTGTTTGTGTTTGCCGCGCAAATGGGGAGACGAGTGGCCCGGGGACGAGGGCAGACCTTTTTGACCTGCCAAATGAGGAAGACGAGGGGCGTGTGGTGGACCCGCCCCCGGTGTTTAAAGGGGGTTTAAATTTTGGACGAAAAAGGGGAAATTGGACGGGGGGAGGTGAAAACTTGGAGAGAGCCCTGGATGGAAACAGAGAACCATGGAGTAAACTGGAGAGGGCCCGAAAAGCAAAAAGATTGTCGAAATGCCTTTCGGAATAAAAGGGTTGACCTCCAGTGAAAGACTGTCCGCCCGGCGGCATGGTTATTGGACTTTTTAATAACATATGAAGCTATTAAATACTGTTTAAATTTTAAAATGAGGCTGTGACAAATTTTCTTGTTTTCTAACTACTGACGACGTTACAAATGTTTAAAAGAAAATCTGCTAATGCGAGAAAATCCCTTACCTAAAAATAATGTTCTAAAACATGATTGTGAAAGTTGCATAACATTTTTCTTTTTATGAATTGCGAAAATTGTCCTTCCATTTTAAAATCCCTGAAAATAAATACAGATCTCTCTATTGTTTTATTTAATAATAATCGTGAATTAAATATACCTTCTGTTGGAAAAATTCTTAATAATCATCATAGATTAATATATTTCAGCGAATTGTTAAATATTTTTAATACAGTAAATGTCTTTGAAGAAATCTCTTCCATTAATTCTGTTCCTCATCATGTTATGGCTATTCAATCATGGGAAAAGTATATTGAAAACTGTAATGCTGAAAATTTCGAGGCAGCAAATTTTATTTTAGAGCAAATGAAATTATTAAATTTGAATAAATATAGCCGTAAGTATAGCAGTAATTTAATGGTTATTTCTTTCTTCATGTACATTAAATCTACCACATGTTATTCCTATGCAAGAGATAAGGGGAATATAATTCTTCCAAGTGTGAGACAATTACAGAGAGTTACATCTGGATTAAATGTTACTCCAGGTTTGACAACTCTGGCTAATGAAAATTATCTACGAGGTAGGTGTAAAGAACTGAAAGACGATGAGAAACAGGTAATATTACAAATTGATGAAATTTTCATCAAATCAGCGATTACATATAAATGTAATAAAATAATTGGATTTACTGAGAAAGGAGAACAGCTACTCCCGATTCAATGTTTTCTATACTCTTCTTTATTGAGTAAAAAAAAGAAATAGTATCATTGAATCCTGTACAGGCATGAATGCTGAAGACTTGCATTCTATGACTTTAGAAATTTTGTCACTAATGGAAAGGTAGGTTTTTTCAGTTTTTTTGTATGAGTGATAATAACAGAGTAAATAGAAATTGTTTTTTTAAATTGTGTAATGTTACCATAAAGAGTGTTATTCAGAATCCAGCTAATAATTCAAAAAAATTACATCTTATTTTTGATTCAGTACATCTTATCAAATCTATACGAAATAATTGGTTAAATTAGAAAGATTCTGATTCTTCTTTAATGTATCCTGATCCTTCAGAATTTTCTCAAATCCGAAAAGCATCTTTTTCATCATTATTTAAAATTTATAACGAAGAAATGAACATTATTGTGTTAAATTAGCTCCTAAATTATGTTTAAAAGCTTTAAAACCAACAAATTTTGAGAAACAAAATGTTAAATTAGTTTTAAAAATTTTTGAAGAAAGCAATGTGACTACACTTAATATTTTAAAAGATAAATTAGGCTACCCAGAAATGTTTAGGAACACTGCAATATTCATCAAACATATTTTAGATTTCTGGCAAATAATGAATATTAAAAGTCCAACTAAGGGTCAAAATCTTAAATTGAAAATCAGTGTTCCTTTTTCATCAATGGATGATGATAGATTCACTTTTTTTTCAAAATTTGTTCAGTGGCTGGACTGCTGAAAAAATTTAAAACAAAATAAACGAGAAGGTTGTTTAAGCGAGGAAACATTCTTTGCTTTGAGGCATACGGTAAATACCATCCCAGAACTAATAAAGTATCTTTTGACGGAGAGCACGCAGCTAATTGGAGGCAATGTTCGCGTTTTCCAAAAAGTAAAAAGGCTCCAAACCACCAAAACAAAGGTGGTAATATTAAAAATAATAATCCGAAGCCCTCTAACAAAAACACTAATCAAAAGAATCAAAATACTGCACCGGAGGTGACGCCCTCGTCACAAAATTTGAAAAACAATAATCAACTTCGGTCTCCTCATATTTACCGTACCACAGACCCTAAACTACCTTACTCCAAAGTTGTCTCGGGACAAATTCCGAAAACCCAAACCCAAAGGAAAAATATAAAAAATAATAATGATCAAAATTTTTCGGCTCTCTTCTGTTCTGTTTTGGCCATTTCCAATGATGCAAGAGTAGACCAAAATTTACTAGCAAAAGCATTTCGGCAGGCTCTCCCTGCCCTACAAAATCTAAATGATGCTAACGAGAAAGCCTGCGTAATTTTTGAAGCGTACGTAGCAATAGTACAAGGGTGCAATTACGCCCCAATGCTCACATTCAATTCCAACGTGCAATCTTTGTCGATTTGCTTCTGGAATGCGAACGGACTTCGACCCAAAATTTGTGAAGTCCGCGACTTTCTATCAGAACAGAACCCTGATCTGTTGTTAGTTCAAGAAACGAAACTACAACCCGGTCTAGATCCACTTATTGCGAATTATCGTCTTCATAAAGACGACAGAAATAATATATTTTCCACGTACTCAAACAGATGGAGGTACTGCTATTTACTGCAAAAATAATTACGATCATAACGAAGTTTCATTACCGACTTTGCAGTATATGGATGCAACCGCAATCGAAATTAAATTTAATAATTTTCCCCTATCCGAATTGTTTCAGCGTACGCTCGAAACACCCCGGAAAATAATAGAAAATTCCCTGATAAAGATTTTCTCAAAATTCTTAATTCTGGCCAAAATATTATCATTGCTGGAGACTTAAATGCCGCGCATCGTGCGTGGAGTAAAGCTAGATCAAATGTATTTGGCTATGCTCTTCGCAAAATTGTTAATAATAAACCGAATGTGAGGATTGTAGCACCGCACACACTCCTACACATATCAACGATAGCTCTAGACCGGGGGCAAGAGATTCTATTATTGATCTAGCAGTTCTTAAAAATATCCCCTTCAATTATGATATTAGAGTTATAGATGATCTTGAATCAGATCATCTACCGGTCATTCTTACTCTATATACTGGCTCTGCTCTAATCAAAATTCCGGATCAACTCTCCACCAATTGGGAGAACTTCAAATTTCTTTTTAAATAACAAACCACTCCCCATCCCTCCTTCCTCCAGCAATGACGACCTCGAAATTGCAATTAGAAACTTGGAGAAAATATCTCTGAAGCTCTTATAAAAGCTTCAAAACCAAAATTTAAACAACCTCCATTAAAACTCCCTCCGAAATTAAAGCTAAATTCGCCACAGAAATCGTGTTCGGAAATTTGGCAACGTACAAGAGATCCTGCAGCGAAATCTGAATTCCGAACACTCAGTCTGAGGTTACGAAAGACATTAGACACTTTTCCCAATCTCGTTGGGAATCTCAGTGCGCACTTACGCCGGAGACAGGCACTCTTTGGAGGAAAACCTCCCTATTCAAAAACCGCCTCAAAATATCCCCTAAGGGGCGCACTTGGCAGTGTAGCAAATCCCCTCTGGGAAGGCGGAAGTGATTGCCGACAGCCTTCAAAAGCAATTCGAACCCAACACTGGAAGCTGAAAACGAACGTTTTCAGCTCATACAAAGGAAAATTAAAAGATTCCTGGACGCTCCTACCTGTTTAGACCTGGAAAAACAACGCCAGGGAAGTACAGGAATATATTAAAAACTTAAGATCAATAATCTCCTGGATTGGATTTAATTACAAATCGCATCCTTAAAAATCTCCCCCCCAAATTCGTTCTTTTTATTGTCATGTTGTTCAACTATTAATGGAGAACTGTCATTTCCTAAAATTGGAAGACTGCCGTGGTGGTCCCCATTTTTAAAACCAATTCTGATGATACTCAACCTCAAAATTACCGTCAATCTCGCTACTCAGTAGCTTGAGCAAAGCTCAATTTGTTCTTTGAATCGCCTGACATCACTGCATAGCCAGGAATATTATTATTTCTGAACAGCATGGCTTTTGTTACACAGTGCTCCACAATACTCAGTTACTAAGAGTTACTGAGCTGATTCATCACGGCTTTCATAATAACCAGGGACGGGGATTTTTGTGGACATAGCCAAAGCCTTTGACAAAATTGGCATGATGGCTTGCTATCAAGATGATGCGACGGGTTTCGGAACAACTCATCAAAATTATACACTCCTACCTAAATTCCCGTGAATTTAGGGTAAGATGAAAACAGTCTCTCCACCCCCCGTCCAATTCTCGGGGGGGTACCACAAGGATCTTTATTAAGGCCCAAACTCTTTTTAAACTATACATCAACGACATTCCCAAGGCTGCCGAAGTCCACTTAGCGATGTACGCGGACGACACTAACCATTTTTACCCAAAACATTTATAACCGCAATATCATTGAGCGGCTTCAAAATTATGTCATTCGACTCGAAACCTGGCAACGACTGGAAAATAAGGTTAATGCATCTAAAAGCGCATGCCTCCTTTTTACGAGACAGCGGTTGCATCGGAAACCTCCGCATGTCAACATTTTTAATCAGCCTGTCCCCCGGGTTACTGAATATAAGTACCTAGGTTTAATACTTGATACTAAATTAAACTTTTTCTAAACACATCCATTCCGCCCCCCAAAAGGCGGCTGGAATGGGAAAACCTCTAAATCCTTGATTTCTCCCAAGAGCAAGCTCGCATTAAGGCACAAGGTTCTATTATACAAAGCCATTCTTCGCCCCATCATGTTGTACGTTTCTCCCATCTGGACAGGGCGGCAGTTACTCACCTGAAAAGATTGCACACTTTTCAAAACATTCAACTGCGTAGAGCAGCAAACGCACCTTGGTTTTTTCAGGAACGAAGTCTTGCATAAAAATCTTAATGTTCCGTCGCTTTGTATTTCATCAAAAACAATCAGAAAATTTCTTCAACCGGTTACCACAGATTTCAAATGAATCTATCAGGGAAATCCCGGCTTACACAATTTTATTCCTAGCTTTTCAAAGGGCCTAGAGCAGTTCTTAATCACTCGTATCAACACTTCCCAGCTCTGAAAAGGATGAGAAGTCTTGATACGATTTAAAAAATATGAGCTTTATTGTTACACTAGTTGTCTTCTTTTTTCAAGACTTCACTCCTCTAAATTATTCCCTCCCGCGCCATGCAAGTTTTGATCGCGTTTAGTGTGGCAACTTCACCCCCCATGATTTTTATTTCCAAACTCCTCTACCTTTTCTTACTTTTTCTTCAGTGGTTATTTAAACTTCCTTTCAATAACCGCACGCAGTTATCTTAGAGGTAACGTGTAACGGACTTAAAATATTATTCTCTTAATCCTTGTTATTAAAAAATATATCCCTTCTCTCCTCGTTCCGTCAAGATGCGGCAGACGGTTGAAAGACGGGCTTTGCTGTCATGGAGATGTGACGTCATTTTCTCTTCGTTTTCCTATGAAAGCAAACAGAAACTAAATCAATTGGGAAATGGTTTCCACCACCCTCCACCAGCGTTATTGCGCTGCATTTAATGTGACTGCTTTTTTTTTTTATATGTAGCTCAACAAATTGTTCTCTGTTCAATTTATTATGATGAGTGGATAATAGAGCTATCTCTAAGGTTCCACGTAAATGTATAACCGTTACCGTTACCAAGTATCTTTTGACGGAGCAGAATTTCAAATATGTTTTAACTGGAAAGTTTCAAACTGATAATTTAGAAGCCAGATTTGGGCAATACAGACAAATGTCTGGAGCAAATTATCATGTCACTGTGCAGGAAATTTTGCAAGCTGAAAAAAAGTTGCGCATTAAAAGTGTGTTAACTTTGCACTCAGATAAATATGGTACTATCTCACTAAAAAATTTAATTTCAAATCATTCAGGTGAGATATTTCATGTTAAAGTAGATATTACAGATTTCAACGAAATATTAAACATTAGAAATAAACCAGATGATATTTCAATAGAAGAGTATCAAGCTTTAATGTATATAGCGGGATATATATATATTGTGTGCATAATATAAAATTCGAATGCTCCGATTGCAAGCATACATTTGTTTTAGATAAGCAGATTAATTTCGACTCGGAAAATATCGAAGGGACAAAATATTTGAGACTTCTGGATAGAGGAGGTTTAAAATGCCCACAAATATTGTTATGAAAGTCATTTCAACAAAATATTTCATTTTTAATTTGTTAATATCGAAAACATTCGAATCGAAGTTTCTTAAAGTTGATTGCCAATTATCTTGCTTTACAAGCATAACAGAAGCGTATCTGGAATGACACGAGTTGTGGAATGTCTTGCATTCGTTTCATTCACCTTGTGTAAATTGTAACATTCCTGCATTTTCATATTTTAAAAAGTATTCGTTACATTTGGAACATATGCTTAAATAATTATTCAAAAAAGCGCAGTGAAGAAATTTTAACCGTGAAGGATAACCGCGAAAAATGAAGAAATTTAAGGCCAATTAAATTAATGTTTGCTTTTTATATTTTTCTGTTTTATTTATTTAAATATTCAATTATCAATTCGTATTTTATTCATTGTGCATGTATATCCTTGTAATTTTTTTATACTACATACATTTTATGAACGTGTGTAATTGTTCATACAACTATTATTTGAAGAAAAATTATTTATTTATTTACGTTATTCGTTTAAATTATTTTCATAAAGATTTTAGCATTCAAAGTATGTAAAATGTTATTTTTTTAATTTCAAAACTTTTGTTTGATTTTTAGATATTTTTACCATAGCATAATATTGAATTTTAATGCATATGCATAAAAATAATGTAGTTAATAGTTTAAATAATATCATCACAAATGCAAATGATTCAAAATTTGAAACTAATCAGTACGTTGCCTCATTAATGATATATTCCATGAAAAGTTTTTTCTGATTATTTATAGGTAAGTGTATTTACTAATGTATATATATATTTTAACATCCTATATTTGCTATGTAATTATTATGGTGTCTAAACTGTTTCATGTCATATGCATTTTTTATGTAATAATATGCCTCAAATACTTTACTTTTCCTATTTTCTTTACAAGTAAATTTTTTTTTTTATTTTATTGGATTGAAATTATTTTATATTTTTGAATATTGAATGAATGAATTATTTTGATTGAATATTTTTAACGTATAATCTAGAATCTATTTTTACTATATAATATTACTATATGGTGTCTAAAACTGTTTGTCATTTCTATATTTGTATATATTTTTGCATGCTTTTTTTTTTATAATTCTTTCTTTTGTTATGATTCATTGATTCTATGTGCATAAAAAATGTCATTTCACAGGAAAAAGGAACTCCAGCAAAATGTTTCTAAATTCACATGATTTTTTTATTAATATGCCTCTAATGCTCTACTTTTCAAATTTTCTTTGCAAGTAAATGTTTTTTATTTTTTTATTTTATCTGATTGAAATTATTTTACATTGAAGCCAGTTTTTCTTAGATTTTTCTTATACTGTTAGGAGCCTTTCATGAGTGATTTTGTCCCTTTTTCCGGGAAAATATGATGCATCATTCTAGAGTATTAATGCATAACTTTCATCAGAAAATATTCTCAGTGAGAATTAAAAAAAAACAATCAATATAAATGCGGAAATTTTAGCCTATGGCATGAAAAGAAATAAATGTTCAAAGCTTTATATTCCTCACAGAGCGAATGCGCGTAGAAAGGCTTTCCCTCCTTTCGTGACGTCATCAAAACGCTGTCACGGCCTGGTCCTTTCTAGATGGCCTTGACCATATGCGCACCCCAACAACGGGGGAACTTTTTGTGGCAAGTGGCATTTATTATGAGCAAGCCTGCACCGATAATAGAGATTCAAACCCACTGACTGCGAAATAATTACTCTACCAGCATTTTGAAAACGAGAACTCCCCCCGCAACTCGAAACGGAAGGAAACCATTGGAAAAAGGGGAAGAAAAAAAATCACCTCTTCGTTTCTCTCTCGAAACGAATCCCCAATTGCAAAGCTAGTTCGCTAGCGCAGGCGAAATTCATTCTTTCTTCCCTCTCTTAGGTATTACGTCACAACTGAAGAAGCCTTGTTTCCCCTAGGCTGGCTCTATTGACAAATATATATTCCAGACCTTGCAAGCTTATTCATAAATACTTTTTTTACCAGCTAGTACTTCATTTGTTTATAGCAATTCATCTTTCTGGTTTTAAATTTTGTCTAATACATTTTACATGATCAAAATGAATCAAATGAGATTTTAACATTCAAAGAAAAAAATACTTTTTTAAAAAAAACTTGCACTAAATTTAACATTCCTAACTTTATGAATGTGTTCATTTGTCGGTTTATGTCCTTTTTGTACTTTGAGTACAGATTATTTCAATTACATTCGAGAAGTTTTTTATTATGAATTATATACCGTCTAAATTAGCATACATCAAATGATATCTAAATGAAAATATATTTAAGATCTCAATTTCAATTTTGATTGAGTAATTTATCCATTATAACTATACTTTTCATGATTTCTTAGTTTGAGGAGATATTTTTTGAAATCTCTTTGATGAATAACAGAATACTTGAATTTTCTATAATACCGGATTAAAATAAAAGGGTCTTAAGGGTCGACGTGTCTGTGTTGGACGTGTGTTTTGAAAGTTCGAGATTGTTGCTTCTGACCTGAATTTTCGCTGTTTTTTTTTCCAATAAATTAAAATATTTTGGTATACCTCTAAGAAAGAGGTTTTATATATTTATTTCTTTTCTTTTCTGGACTTTGGTAAGTAACCAATTTATTTTTTCTCTATTTTGTTGCTTGAAGGGGACTCCAACTGAGTCACTCAACATTCCGGATTACGGAATCCGATGAAGCAAAAATGAATGATAACATGAAGGAAGATACAGATTATAAATATTTTAAATCTACCCAGACAACCCAAAATTAATTTTGAATTGACAATAAGCTTTAATGAAATTAAATATTACTTGAACATATAGAAAACCGGAAACATCCCTAAATTCCCCACTTTTTACGCTGAATTAAAAGAAAAAAATATCAAGCAAAAAAATAACCATATGTATTACTAAGGGGAAAAAAAATAAGCACCTCGGATCCTGTATGCGCTTTTCGATAACAGCTTTGAGCAAATTTTTTCCCCAGAAAAAGTAAAAAAAGGGGAAGGGGTTCCCGGTTTCCCTGTTTTTTTGACTTCCCAACCCCAAGTCAGTGGCAGATTTTGGCAAATAATTTAAAAAAACCAAATGATATTGAAATTTTTGAAATCCTGAGACAAAAAAAATAGTGTCAAGAAGCTTCCCGCAATTACTATTCTGGGCAAAAAACAAGGAATTTTAAAACGGGGGTTTTTTAATCATGGGAAAATTTTCGGGGCAAAGCACTGAAACAATTGTACAGTTTAGCACTCATCACGTTTTTTTCCCAGCGATGTTCGGGGGTTTAATGGGGGGAGGATCCCATTCGGAAAATGTAAAAACCCCTTAAAATTGCCCCAAACTGAAAAGGAGACCATCCAGAAAACCCCCCCAATTTCCCACTTTTATAAAAAAAAAAAAAAATTTGAATTAAATGCAAGAAATTTTGGGAGGGCTCACAAATTCAAAAAAATCACCCGCAAATTACGCATAGCAGTAAAAAAAAAACCCCTAGGACCAAAATAAAAAATTTTGAAAAAAAATTAAAAAGTTTAAGCAGCTTTTGAAAACAAACCTTGAATCGATGAAAAATATAAATAAATTTTAAAATTTTGATGAATAATGAAAAAAAACAACCATCTCACCCCAAGAAAAAAAAAGATAAGTCTACCGCAACAGAAAATTGAAATCCATACCAAGTATATCTAACAATATGGATAATTTAAAAAAATAATATTGAAATTGGATAATTTTAAAGTTTTTAAATTGGGGATAATTTTCGCAAATTTAGTTATACTTTTTTTTTTCAAAAAATATAAAAAATTTTATTTATATTGTAAAAAAATTTCAAACCTCAAGGGGGGATTTAAAAAATTTTTTTTTTTTGATATTCTTTTTTTAGAATTTTTTATGGTTTTCACAAGGGAAATTTTGGAAGTTTAAAACCATTTGGGAAAATTCCCCCCTTTTTTCAAAGTGATGTTTTGATATTTAAAGAATTCTTTAAACCAAAGAAAATTCCCCCCAAAACCCCCCGGTAAAATCTTTTTCAAAAAGCAGATTACCCAAAGGAGGGTAAAGACCATCAAATATTTCGCCAGACAAATATTTTATAACAATGCCATCTTCAACTGAAATTTTAATACGAAAATTTTTTTGGCCCTTTCATCAAAAAATTTTATCTCTCGAGGACTTAAATTAACAACTTTTCCGATTCCAGGGGGCCCCCATTTTTTTATTTTGGGAAATTTTTTTGCGTCAAAGGGGGTAAATCATTTTAAATACTGTGTCTTTCTTTTTTTAAAAAATTCAATTTCGTTTTTCTAAATCATTTTCCCAAAAAGATCAAAAATGGGCTTAGAGCTTTTCGGGTTTTTTTTTATGCTCTTCAAGCCATTCGATACAGAAAATTTTTTTGTTTTGAAAAGCTTAAAAGGGACCATTGTCCTGTTGTCACAGATTTTTTTTTTCTAACCCATTCAAACAAAAAAAAGGGTTTGGTCCTCAGTAATAAAACAAGCAAAATCAACATTTTAAAATCCGGGAACTATTCTTTGAAATATTGCTAAAATTTTTCAAAATATATATATATATATAAAATATAGAAATATTCTTTAAAGTCTTTCCCTGGTGGAATAATTTGTAAAATTTTAAAAATTTAAGAAAACTTTAAAAAAAAGCATTGGAAAATCCACCAAAATTTGGATTCGATAAAGCAATACCCCAGCCCCCCATTTTTATAAAAAAACCCAAAAAATGAAATATTGGGATCAGTATGAAAATGTTTAACCCAAGAATATTTCAAAAATACAGGGAAAAAACCGAAAAAAAAAAAACCAAAAATTTTCTGTTTCCTTCAAAAAAACAAACTTATCTCCACAGTTTCGCATTTTGGTTGCTAAAAAATTTATCCAAAAATTCCCTTTTTGATTTTTTGAAGAAAATAGTTTAACCAAATTTTTTTATATTTTTGAATTGAATAGAGCAATAAAATCTCAAGTAAAACCCGGTGCAGATCGATCCCCCAAATTTTTTAAAAATTGAACAATAGTGAACGAACATAATCTTAAATTTTTTTCAACAGATTTGATGGCAATTGTCCCAAAAAGGGGTCTAAATTTTTCCTTCCCCAAACCATACAATAAAACCCAAAAACTCCCCTATAGACCTATCGCTTTAACCCAGTTTCTTCTGAATTTTAAAAAATTTTAGCCAATCGAATTGCCCCTACTTCCCGATAACAAAAAAACTACATCAACAAATTATGGATTTTTTCCTTTTTAAAAAAAACAGGCAGCAACTTATATAATTTACAAAGCTTCAAGCAAAAAGGAAAAAAATTTCAGGGGAGCTTTTAAAAAAGAATGCTTATGACCCGATATATTGACGGTCCTTTTCAAATGTTAAAAATTTGGGATTTAAAAGGGGAAAATAGGGTTTGGTGCATGAATTTTTTCTTACAGATCGCTGCAAATTCCAGGAGGGATGTTTTCATCTGAAAACACCAAGTTTTTGGGTTTCCCCCGGAGTGTTTTTTTTTATTAATAAAACTATATGTATACTTTTTTAAACATTGGAATTTTGGGGTCGAGTTTCCATATTCGATGACATTTTTTCCATTCATCACATCAATCGCTCGATAAAATCTGTTGTTTACAAAAAACCGAAAAAATAAGTCAATTGTAATTATTGGAGGTTTGCCCAACAAAAAGTAAATAGCTGAACTTTCGAAAAAAGGATTCACCATTTCTAAATTTAACAGCTGGGCCCCCACCATGTCAATCTTCTTTTAAAAATTTGGGGGTATTTTTTCGAAACAAATCAAAATACCAATAACACGCATCAAATGAAAAAAAAAAGACTGAAAAACTTGCTTTAAAAAAATTGGTTATAAGCATTATGGTCCCAGGGGAAAATCTTTTCCAATTATCAAAAAATCGGACCTTTTTTTCACATGTCAAAATAAATAAATTCTAAAACCATTGAAGCCTTTTAATGTAATACAAACTAAAACTCTCAAAATAGGTCTCCCCCAATGGACACCAAATATTGTTTTAAAGAAAGTGGGTAGACAAGAAATTCTCCGACAAAATCAAAAACGGCAAATAAATTTTTTTTTTTTTCAAATCTCTAATCAAACTTTCCCCATTTTGTAATAACCCCCCGATGATCTGAATTTAAAAATTTAAAGGGGGATAAAAATAATATTATCAGATCAACTTTTTTAAAACTAATAGTAATCAACATTAAACCCCGAATATCTCCTTTTTATTTCTTCCATGTAAAATATATACCAATAACTTCAAATTTCAGGAGAAAAAGTCCCAAATTTAAGCGGGGGTTTATTTGGGGCAGTTGGATGATTTTCAGAATTCCCAAAAAGCCCCCTCATGAAAATGATCAAATAACATCCATGCTGGGATCACAGAAAACCTCTCATTTGCTTACAGAATAAATCCTTTAAACCCATGCTGCTAAAAACCCTTTGGTAATCTTTTTTTTGATTCTGACTGTTCCAAACAAAAATCTGCTAATCTTATCTGATAGTCTCTGTTCTCCATGTTCTTCAAAATTATTCCATTAAATCACAGACTAGTTTGTAAAATTTAATACCTTTTTTACCAAGAACTGATATTACTTTTTACCCGGGGCACCTAATATACATGGAATGAGCAGGAGGATTATCTCGGAGATCTGTCACGGAGTCGCGTTTTTATTGATTGGATTGTTTTGAAAACCTCAGTAGAAAAAAATATCAAGAAAAAATTTGAAAAAAAACAATAATTTTTTTTCAAGCAAATATTTTGAAAATTTGGGGATATTATAAAAATTAGACTCTCTAAATGAAAAATTTGGAAAGAAATCCATGCACTGAATCTTCAGCAAATAAAAATTCCCTTTGGGTTTTTTCAAAATTTAAATTTTAAAGGATAATGCAATGTGAATTTTTAATAGTTTAAATGACTTGGAGCATAAATTTTTTAAAAGCAATAGATATACTCACCCTGAAACACCTTTTAAATTTTTCTCAAGATTGATCCTCGTTGCAAATCAATTTTTAAAAAGTTACGGGGAAAAAATTATCAAACAGAACAACATTCAGATTTTTTTTTAGAAAGAAATTTTTGACATATACAACATATTAATCTGATGTTTGGGATAATAGCCTTTTGTTAAATCCCTAAAAAGATATTAATTGTGGGGGCCACACGCTTTTTTTGACCAAACCCTGGGGTTTTTTGACGGCGATTAAGGCAAATCTTTCCCCAAACCCAAACCCGTAAATGCAATTTAAATTTAAAAAGTTTTAAAAAAAACAGAAGTTTTGAATCAATGGCAAAGAAAGTTATGTTTAAAAAATGAAAGGGGAATTTCCCATCAAAAAATTCCAAGATTTCTTCATTACTACAAGGTGTTCATTTAACCCCTGCCTAAAACTCTGGGCGTGTTGAACCCAGCTTTAACCAAAGGGAGGATGATTATTTGATTTAGGATTGTAAATTTTTCAAAATTGAAAGTAGGCGGATAATATAATTATTTGAAAGGTCCAATTTGATTGGTTCAACTACAGCTGTTTTATTTGGTTTATTCTCACTTAATATAAGTTTTTCTAATTTATTGTTTTAAGTTTATTCAATAAAGTCTTTAAAATTTTAAAAATGTCGATTCATTTCAAATCCCCACACCCTAATTCATTGAAAAAAAAGTTTGGTCCCATATCACAATTGTAATTAAAAGGGTTTAAAAACTTTTTAAGCAGTGCTTCTCAAAAATCCACTACTACAAATTTTTTCCCAAAATTTTTATCTAATAATCCTTTGTCGCTAAAAGCTACCATACGATCTTTAATTTTAAACCGTAAAATTCACAAGAAAGTATTAAATTTGTATTTGTTTATTTGAATATATTTTAAACAAATTATATATATATATATATATATATATTATATACCTTTTTAAAATACGATTTATCATGTTATTTTTCGAAAAAATTTTTTAAAATTTGGGAAAAATTGCAAAAAGATATTTTTTTAAAAATTTATTTCTTCCATCTCCATTTCTAAAAGTTTAAAATGTCATTCGAAAAAATATTTAGTCTATGTTTCTTTTATATATACGTCACTTTGCATTTCCCGGGAACGTCGCGGGCCTGGGGCCTATCCGACATCTGCGAAAAAAGGGACAAATGTTGGGTTTTTTTCCTTTGCAGAGATCAGCTTATTCCCCAGGGGGTGGAACTTTTATGTGCGGCCCCCATAATAGGCGATCCAATTGCCGGTAATTTTATTTTCCCAGTTTTCCCCAGAGGGAGGACCGAGCTCTGACGATGCTTTTATTTTTGGGCCGCCAAACGGGGACACTTCGGATTTTTCATCCGAATATTCATACGACGGCCATTATTACCGCTTCGATTTTCTGATCATGAAATCCCCGACATGGGGTGGGGGAACCCAAAAATTTGGTGGATGGGGACAAAAACTACCGTCGGCACTTGCTGAATTTAAAGGGAAAAAAACCAAGAACGGTGAAAATTTAAAAAGAAAAATTTTTTAAATGAATGCTCATATTAAAATGATTTAAACGAACTGTGTTTTT
>BMAV01023552.1:0-76169 GCA_019973955.1 Trichonephila inaurata madagascariensis
ATTAAAAATTTATTTTTCTTTTTTTTTAAAATGGAAAAATTAAACCCTTTTTTCCTGGTCTTATTTTTTTTTAAAATAAATTTTTAATCTTTAAATTTTCAAAAAAAAAAATTTCGTTTAAAATTTTCCATCTGTTAATTTTGCTATAGAACAAACTGTAATCTGTTTTGAAACAAACAAAACTCTTCCTTTCTTTATATTTTTTCAGATCTTTAATGAATCTGGATATTTTGTATTGCAAACACTTATTTCCCATTCCTATATTTGAAATTTGGTTTATTAATCTTTTATGCAGTTGTAAAAGACTTGGAATTTTGATTTTTTTTTTTAAATGAATATATTTTTTTTTACAAAACAATAGATATATTATTGTCCAGTGTTAGTTATCATCCTGGTTATTTTTTCAGAAAATTTATATCAATAGTATTCTCATTATTTCTGGAGAATTGTTATGTTGGATACATGTACTTTTCACTTTTTGACCAGAGTCCTGTTCCAACAATTACATTAAGTGAATTGATTCATAAGCAAGGAGCTTTAGTGTGTGCATTAGGAATATTTTAAAATCAATAAGAAAGTATGGAAGATAATGACAAAACAGTGAAGCTGTCCTTGTAGTTTTACTTCAAAGGTTCTGGATGTAACTATCAAAAGGAAGTTTCCCCGTGGGGTTTACTTTGTAATATTTTTTTCTTGATAAATTTCTGTATATTAATTTTAATATTCCCTCATGTCTTGTTCAACATCATTAAAATGCTTAGTGTTTGGATCTGTAACCTCAAGATTTAAGACTTCTTTTTAATAATCTTTAATGTATCTGGGTTTTCAGAGAAATAGGAAAAGTTATAAATTGAAAGCAGCAGTATTACCTCCCAACAACAATGCGATTTGCCCTTTGAAAGCCTTGAATCTAGTTGTTGCCAAAGCATCTTTTTTGTATATATGGACTTTTCAGGTTTTTTCCCAGCAAAACCTGGTTCCATCCACATTGAATATGTTTGTGGCAATTCATGCAATCACTGCCTTTTGAAATTATTTCAGCAAAATTGCTGACTTATTTTTTTGCTGCTCTTACATCCAGACTTCTTTCCTCAGGGTTGATTCTCCTGTTAAGAGAGTTGAATCTTTGCCTAAATCACATAGAAATCATTCGTAGCATGCTGTAAATCAGGGGTGTCAAACTCGCGTGCGGCCTGCAACGAACATTTTTGTGGCCCGGCTTCTATATTGGCACACAATAATATGATATATTATCAAAATTTCTCCTGAAATAAGATGGTAACAGAGAAGATACCTCATGAGTCAGGATGCAAACATTAAAATTTTTCTTGTTTTATTTATGTTTATTTACAAGAAAATAAGTATTCAAAATTAACGTTTCAAGGAATTTTTTTTTTTTGCAGTCCTCCTAAAGTTAAACTCTTTGTTTGGCCCAAGTTAGCCCTTGAGTTTGACACTCCTGCTGTAAACTATTTTGTTGATTTCTTACCCTCAAAGTCTTAAGATATTGCTTGCTTTAATAAGAATTATTGAAAGGCTTATCGTTATATATTTTGCATCTGATTACAAAATCATATAACCAATAAGTTCTCGATCTTGTGAAAGATTTTTTTGCTTCCTAGTCATGGCTTTAATTTTTTGATTTCATGACCTCATTTACTCTTAACTTTATCCTTTAAGGTTGAAATTGTCAATTGCACAATTAAGTTTAGTATGTGGATCTGTAAATAGTGTTTGTGCTCTAATAATTGAATTTTCATGAACTTGTATTGAATTAAAGACTTTTCTAGATGGTTTAGTGAGGTAATTAGAAATCTACTCCATGAGTATTGTGAATGACATTTCCAAAGTACACAAAGATGTGTTAGTCGGGAAGCTGAGGATTTTGTTTTGTAGTTTTTATCTTTTTTTCGGGGGTTTGGGTGTACAAGGGTGCATAGTTTTTGGGTGCAAAACTTGCTTTAAATATTTCCTTTTTTTTGGGAAAATGAAAATCATCTAATCAGGGTGTCTGCTAGAGAAATTCTAAATCAGAATTTTTTCACTGTGTTTTCTGTTAATAAATCGACTATCAATGAGCAAGCTTGTATAATGAATTGGGTCCACTTTTGTGTTATCTTTTAAAAATGAGGAAAAAGGTGGGAAAATGACTATCCATTTTGTGAATACTATTTTTGGTTTTTTTTCATTAATTCTCTCCAATCAACCACTCTTCTAGATCTAGGAAATTTTTTCATTTTTTAAATTTATTTCGGATGGACTTTCTGATACAAGGCAGAAATAATCGCAGAGGGGTATAACTGTGGGATGCAAGTTTCATGCATAAATGTGGTCGGTCCTTTTCCCAGAGGATAGCTTGAAAATAAGGGGGAAACTTTTATAGTTTCTACCTGAATAGGGGGATAAAACTTACTGTAAAATTTCATGTATTTGGTTTTTAATTTGATTTTTCTGACTTTTTTTTTAGATCTTAAAAAAAAAGGGGTTAAATATTTATTTTAATCATATTTATAAAAGAGGTGGGTATTTTCCCCAAGAATTGATTTAAGAATTATATTAGAATCTATTTTATTTAAAATGCAGGGTCAATTAATTCAAACTGCCAAACGAAAAATTAATGCAAATAAGAAGTCAATGGTAAACAAAAAGTGAATAAATTTGGGGGGCCCTGGGTACATCTTCCCAAAGGTCCTTAAATAGAGGAAAAAATCGTGAAAGTTTGTTTACGAAACCTTTAATAATAAATAACTTATAAATATTATCTGAACCGCATTGTTCTAGTGCAGTGTTTCGCGAATTTACTGTGCCCATGGAACAGTTTCTACGCCTGAAACTTGGCTATGAACTCCTAAATGAAGTTACTCTATTTCAATGCATAATAGAAAAATTACAAATTTAACTTTGATGTGTCCTAAATGGTAAATGTTGTTGACTTAAATGAAAAATATAAATCAAACCTTAATGTCTGAATAAGTATTTATTCAAATAGTTGCACTCTTACATGGAATCTTATTTTACCAACTGGAAATGAAATCTTCAGCAGGACCGCATCCCATGTCAAAAGGCTAGAATTCATCTTTATGCTCCTCCAACCCTTCTGCAGCGATGCACGTTAAATCTGTCGAGAGCTGAAACGTCCTCCCGTTGGTGTGGTGTGGTAGTTAGGAGAGGGGGGTGCCAGCTCAAGTGTCGTCCACGTCACTTGACCATGGTTCAAAATTACGTGGTCCGTCGCCAAAAGCCTTCGTGTTGCTGAACAGTGCGACGTTAATATTCAATCAACCTCCAACCCTTCTACTTAATATCTTGGCCATTTAACTCGACAGATCCTAAACTGATAGTACCCATTTGGATATTCATAGAAAGACAGCTCGGGCATCTTCCTGTCGGATTATCTGGACTAAACTTTACCACTACTTAGACAATTGGTACCCATCTCCAGTAATCTACAAAAAACTTGGGGTATCTATGCCAAGGCGAGTTGCAACTGCTTTGCTGGCAGAAAGTGGTATAACGTGTTATTGAATATGTGTTCATAATGTTTTGGCTCTTTGGTGTATATACATATATAAGATTATAATCGTTTGTTACTTATTTTTCAAACAGTAAATTTGAGACATTTTTTTTTTTTTTATTAATTGCTCTAATAACATAATTTAGTGAAGCATGCAAACCACTAAGATTTTGTGTGACTAAACGTTATGTATAAATGACATAATGTAATGTCAATATAACTTGCTTTAAGTAATACCAGAAAAACCCTCGGTATCGTTCTACCATTGCCAGCGCATCGTCAGTAGAACGCAGAGAATATTAATCAAGGTTATAGTTTTTACATCGAAAACTCTTTCGGATTAATTAAATATTTTTTCACCTGCATTAGTTCCCAAACATTCTGCGAATAACAATTACCGGAATTTTTTTTTCTGCTTAATCAAACCTCGCATGAAATTTGATCTGATGTTTTAAAACTCGCATTAATTTTTTGCACACTTAATCATTTTGTTAATCCTTTGTACTGCATTAATACTCAGTGAAATTCGTATAATATTGAAATATCGTTTATGCCACACGATATAAATTATCTCACACCTGCTAGAATAAAAATTTTTTACCAATGTGCTGCGGCATTCCCGAATTTTGCATTCACTAAAGAAGTGTTATAAGAAGCATACAATCCATCATCATTTCGCTAAGAGTTGTCGTCATGGCTGTGTTTTCTAATATTTTTCTTCGCTTAATCTTTTTTTGACGCTATGGACTTGTGTCAAATGTTCCTTAATCTTAAAAAAATTCGTAAAAGGGATAAACTAAATTGTTGATTTAAGAACTGCGGCCTTACAGTGGGTCCCAAGTCATGTTGGGATCTCCGGCAATGAAAGAGCCCACCAAAAAGCCAAGCATGGAGCGGAGTCGACTCAACTGGAAGTCCCCTTGACCCTCAGAAGAACAAAGAGCTTCTCCACACACATTGACAAATATACTGCCATGACCCAAAAAAACGAAGAGTTTTGGAAAGCCTCGGTGGGCCCAAGTCTGAGGCACCTGGAGAGAGCCTAGGCTGTTGCCCGCTTTCGCCTAACTACCGGACATGACTTTTTGGGAGTATACCTCCCTGGCTTGGCGTGGCTGCTAACGAGGCCTGCCCACTCTGCGGCCATGCCAGAATGGATGGCGACCGTCTACTTCAATGCACTGAATACCCGGCTGATGACATCGTCAGTGGGTACTGGGAGGCTCGGCGTCAAATGGTCAAGAAGCCAAGCCACGGGCGTTGGATAAATAAATAAATAGTCGATTTTGTCACTATATCGCTCAGAATTTTCTTGGAAGTGTTTTCAAGAGTGTTTTAAAAGCCTCCGCTTTATCGAAATTGGAATATGCCATTCCATGTAGATCATTAAAAAGGGGATTGTCTATAGCGTCTTTAATTATTTTTCTTTTGTGTTAATTATAAAGAGTTATCTTAAGGATTTAAATTCTGAAGAGAAATTTTTTCTACTACCTGTTTAAATGTTAATTTATTTTCATCCTAATCTAATGAGAACCTCTACTCTTATGTATGGAGGGTACCTAATTGCCAAAGTTTATGAAATCTATTTTCAATTTTAATGAGAGCTCTATGATATTAATAGGAAGGCCGAAGTGTGGATTGGTGATTAAATCTAGTAGAAGCGGAGAAGGGAATAGCATTCGCGAAACCATGCTCAATATCTCATGAACCAATGAATTTCTGCTTTGCCATCTTTCTGATTTGTACACATATTTTTTCCGATTTACTTAAAAGGGAATGTGGAGTGTTCTATGGTTTAAGTACTGATGGGGGCAAGTCTATGTCAGATTGTTGCTCTGCTCTCCTCGTATGTATTAAATTAGTAGTCCTATCCATAAAGTAGATACTGTTGAATGTGTGTCGACATCCAACAGTAAACCTTTGTGTGTCAAGGTCTACCTCTGAAGCCCCTTCCTACTGACATGAAAAATATTTCGGATGATTCCATATAAAAGTGATTAATTTCATTAAATTCTACTACATGAGCTGAAAGCTATTCTCATCATCATGTCAAGAAATGGGCAGTATTCACAAAACTCTTCACCTTCAGATTGAAGTTCAATAGTTGTCTCGGAGTAAAGTTCTTATAAGTTTGTTTGACCTAAGACATGAAGTCAACGTGTTCTTTAAGAGTCACCCTTTTCAGCTTTTATTTAAATTTGATTATTTTTGGTTTCACAGTTTCGATATCTTCTCGAAATCAAACTAGCCAAATTTGTATCTCTAGAGTGTGTAGACTAGTATATTTTTTGTTACCGACAAAATAATCGTTCTTTTATAAATAAAATTTTGAAAGTTATATATATTCAGTACAAGTAACCTGAAGCTTTTGAGTGCTGCGTGATTTTCTCTCTAATGCATCTTCAAGCATCTCAAGAGATTTAAAAAACAAATTAACATCTGAATGAACGGAAGGTAGCTATCGAAAAATATTTTCTACAGGGTGGAAGAGATAACTACTGGATTTAGTTCCTTTTCAGTGAAAAGTATTTCCAGTGTGCATCTTTATGAGTCCTAGAAAAAAGTAATTAGATTAAACTGCAAACGTATTCTTCACTTTTGACAGAATTTGAAAAGAAACTCATTTCATTCTAGACTGACTTGAAAGAGGAGTTTTTTTCAATACACAAGAAAATCATTGGCCGTCTAAAGTTCACAAGTACCGTATCAGTGGAGAGGTGTTTTTCATCTTACACTTAAATAATAAGTGCACGAGTAGATTCTCCAGGGTAAGTTCGGACTTGAGAATGTATTTGTGATTCGAATCAGTTTATAAATTGCTGAGGGCTCCGAAAAACAATTTCAAGGTTTCCATTAAATGTTTTTATAATTTTCTTACAAAATTAATTCAGTTCCTACTATTAGCTCACACTCTCTCCATATACATATTTATTTATCTTCGTGGAATTTTCAATCGTTAATAAAATACATTTTAAAGCACTCAATTGAGCTGAAATTTTATACACATGATTATTTTGGATGACAATACAATAATTTAATTATAATTAATAAAAATTAATTGATTAAAACTAATTATTTAAAGAATTACAAATACACACAGTGACGTTGGCATCATTTTTGCTACTTTGTGATCCTTTTGGCGACTTGTGTCAAATTTGAAAAGGTTTTTTTCTCACGTTCTAAAGCATTCAGTTGAACTGAAATTTTATATGCACGATTGTTTTGCATGACAATACGATACTTTAATGATAATTAATAAAAATTAATTACCACTTATAATGTTGTGATTCTGTCCTATGTATATACATATTTATATTAATTGTAACTATTTAATAAAAAGTAGCTAAAATAAAATTTTTCTTTGTTGATCTAAGTAGGAATTGTCTTAAATTTTTTTTAATATATTACTTGTATACTGTGTAAAATTACTACATATATTTTTTCATAACTGGTCTCTGTGTTACGGCGTTATAGCTGTATCTGTATTTGAAGATATTATACATAAAAGGGGGAGAGAATACGCCGAAGAACAGTCATCATAGTTCAAGAGATATGAGAGCAAGAGATTGAGAAACGCTGTTTTAAGTAAGCGTCGCTGCAAAGTACTGAATACTTTTTTCCCTAGGAACGTAGAACGTAGGCACAAAAAGAAATGGAATCTTTCATAACTATCGAAAAAAATTATTATACTTAACGTAAAGTTAAATTGTACTTTTTCAAAACCCCCAACTTTTTCCTCATAGGATGCGTTAATAAATTTTAAATATTAAATACTTAATAATTATATATACAGGGTGATTCATAAAGAAGTGTACAATTCAATGCTGTATAGATCAAGAAAAAAGTAAGATATTCTATATTACCTGTAATAGAATTGTATGGAATTCTTTTAAGTTTTACTAGAGACAGCCATAGATGTTCTTGGAGTGAACCCTTTGTCACACGACACACATCGAGCTGATAATCTATTTCCGCTCAAACGCATGTTAAGTTATCTGGATTAAATCATTCGATAGCGAACACGTTTAGGGGGATCTCGAACGTGTTGCAATTTGAATTTGGAATCTCTGTTCCCAAAGAGATAATTATATAATTCACATTAACTTCAGTTTAAAACTATCTGAAGCACACAGATAACTCAAACCAACTAAGCTTAGGAAAAAACCGAAAATACTTTAGCATTAATTGAATTAAAGAAAAACTGGCTACCTTTTAACAATATGAAGGTGTAAACCAGTGATTCTCAAAGTGGTCTATATAGATCCTCAGGGGTCTATGACGACCTACAAGGGGTCCAAGCCAGCAAAAAAAAATAATTTTGAGTGGGGGGTCTATGATAATGGCTCTCATTAAACCAGATCGTGACTTTAATTTTTTAAAAATTTGATCTAGTCAAACCACAGATTCTACCAAGTTAACTGATTTATTTACTAAATTTAGTGTTACTAAATTTGTGGTTACTAAGTGACAGCATAAGTTTTATTAAGACAAGGACCATTATACCTCTTCCCAAAATTAAGCTAAAGAAATATAATATTGGACATCACAAATTTTTTCTATTTGTCACAGATAATCTTTCAGGATATTTTACCCAGTAACTTTAAATATTTACCCAGATTTTGAAACTGGTTTGGGATATGCCCGTGTAACAATTTTTCCTTGAAAAAAATCTTTTCGGAAAGTCAGGTAATCAAATTTAGAAATTTTTAAAGGATTCAGCGTCTGGCTTTTAAAAAGACAACTTGTTATTTGTTGCGAGTTACGGAATATCGTGAGAAATTTTTTAATTGTTTTTCCTAGTGAGAGGGAGTTTCAGTTAGTTACCGATCTCAAAAACAAACAAACAAACAAAATACTGGACACTTACTAACAAAGGAGATTTAGTGTTAAACCTGACTAGATTGATATTAAATGCTGAAAATTTGTTATTGAAGCACCAGATTCCTCCCTCTCATTAAAAGCATTTGTTTGTTGTTCAGTTATTTTATGTATCAATTTAATTTTAATTTAATTCATTAACGTGTGCTTCTTAAGTTTTAAACGCTATATTTCCCTACAGTTGGAAATTCAATTTTTTAAAAAGTAAATACAAGTACCAGCAGCTAAAAAGACCTTTAAGTTGATAAATTTGCAAAAATTCAATATTAGGTAAGCACCTGAAGGTGAAGCTACCTGAAACCGAAAAAAACATGGCAAGGGGTCTATGAGACAAAAAAGTTTGGGAACCTCTGGTGTAAACTGACAGGAAATTACAATATCAGCATTAATGCTACTGCAAAATTAACTGAAGGTTTGGGAAAATTACCGAGTACTGAAAAGAATAAAAATACGTTTTATTTAGATCGATTTGCTAGAGGAAACATCTAAGCAGCAGTGTAAATATAAGTGAGTGAGTATTAACACATCACACTGTTCAGCTACTCGAGGGCTTTTGGCGACGGACCTCGTAATTTTGAACCATTGTCAAGTGACGAGGGTGACATCCGAGCTGGCACCCTTTCCCTAATTTCCCGCCCCCACTAACGGAAGAACTTTGACTCGAATTTAACGTATCGGCCCTCTTACGGGGTTTTCAGCAGTAACTGCCGATACCGTTAGAATCCGTTACCTTCCCCCTAGGCTTCGCCCCAAAACCCGACCAAAAAAACCTGTTCCAAAAAAAAAAATTCAATTGTATCAAAAAAAAAAAAAAAAAGGATTTTAGATGATTTTTCAAAAAATTTAATTTTGTGAAAGACCAAAAAATACAATAAATAAAAAATTGTAATAAAAAATCAACAATCCCTAAAAATAGTTAAAATCAATTTTCGGATTCAAATAGAAGACTTCTGGGTGCCTTGCAAAGGGATGTTCCTTTAAAATTTTTTTATAATTAAAATCGTTTTACGGAAAAAGGCTTAACAAATTCAAAAGAAATAATACAAATTCGTTTAGCTATTCATTTTCTTTTCTTTTTTCCTAAAAAGGTTTTTTTTTGGGAAGAACAAATTACGGAAAAAACCCCCGGGGTATTTTTGAGGGAGAAATGAAAAATTTTACATTTTTGAAAAATTTTAACTTTTTTGAAAACCCTCGGAAATATAAACTAATTTTAAATTTCACCCCCCCCTTTTAAAACTTAAAAAAATCAATTCGCATCGGGTTTTTTTAAAACATACTCTGTGTTTTTAAATTGTAGGTTCTTTCATTTTTTTTTTAGAAGTTTTACGTGAAACCCCGGGGGAAAGAAATTTTTTTTCGTTAAAAGAAATATACTTCTTGGGCTGTTTTTTCTTTTTTAAAAAAAAAAATAAAAGGAATAAAAAAACGAAAAATTTTTTGTGAAATTTTTAAAAAAATTTTTTTACAAAAATTTTTTTTTGTTTTTTTATTTTAGAAATGCATTGTAATAATACAGAAAAAAATTACTTTTAATAAACTTAAAAATTAATTATATTTTTTAATTCTAAAAACGAGGATAAAAACCCAACTATAAAAATCGAAAACAATGGTTAAACAAATACAAAAAAAACAATGAGAAACGAAATTTAAAAAAAAAGGATGCTAAAATTTATAAATATTGGACGGGGACGCATATAAAAAAATTTTAAAAAGGGTTAAATATGTTTTGTGGCCAGCCAATTTCCCCCCTTTATGTTAATAATACTGAAAAAAAATTTTGAAAATTGGATAGGAATATCTAATTCCATTCAATATGAGTAACTTCCCCAAAAATTGCAAAACTGGAGCCCGCCTAAATCTGAGTGAAAAACAAGTTTTAAATTCTGACCCAAATGCAGATTCAAAGCATGTGAAGGCTGAAAGTAGCATTTAAAAAAGTATTAAAAGAATAAAAAAAAAAAAATTAAAAAAAAGTTTCAAAACCATAACTTTAGAGACACTAGTTATATTAATTAAAAATCATAAGTAATTTTATCTAATATTAGAATAAGGATTAAACATGGGCTAGGAAAAAAGAAAATGTATAGTAATAACGTTATTATTCTAAGAATTTTAATCCTTACTATTTAGAATTTCTTTTTCAAATAATATTAATAAATTTATTGGGGTTTCGTTTAACGTATTTAATAAAAAAGTTTAAAATTATTTTTATTTTTGAATTTTTTTTAAATTAGAAATTAATTTCGTTGTATATAATTAATAAAAATATTTTGAATAAGAAAAAATTTCTCCCATTGAGGAACTTTTATGAAATTGAAATTAAATTTCTTCTTTATCAAAAATTTTGTAACTATAAATTATCTTTTAATTTGATATGTTTTAAGAAAAAATTTTGTTTCATTTTTTTCTTTTTTGTCTGTATTAAATTAAGATAATGTGGATAAAATTGTGTTAGGTTTAAAATTACTTACTTGCCCAAAAAAATTTTTTATTTTTATAAAAAAGGGAATATTCAAATTATTAATAAAATTTTTAAAATAATGTAAATATAAATTTCAAGACAGTTTAGAGGGGGCCCCCTTGTGGCCAACCTTTTAAACTTTTATATAATAGTTAATTTTAATATACTAGTTTTTTGTACAAACCAAGTAGAACCAAATCTTCATAATTAAATTTTAAATAAATTATCTTTATCAAATTTCAAAATTTTATTAATCATATCATCAATATTAATAGAGTTAAAAAAAATTTTTAAATTAAATATAGACTGAAAAATTTTTTTTTTTCATTTTTTCCATAAGTCTTTTCTATTTTGATGGCTGTGATTTAAGATTATTTATTGATTTTGTAATATTTCATAGAAGCCTGATTTTTCTGATATATGTATTAAAACCATTAGTAATTGTCCTAAACTTGACTGGGTCTTTATGAAATTTGGGAGTAAGAAATATGGGTGGAAATTTAAAATTATTATTAATTTGAGTTTTTATTTGTTTATAAAAAGCCAAAATGGGATTATTCATTTCTCTATTAGAAACTGATGACTTAATAAAAGCTGTATTATTATCAAATATTTGTTGATCTCATTAAATTATAATAGTATTTAGTTATGAAGGCAAAAATTCCTGGCGCTTTATCAACATAAACTACACTGCTGGCCACTGCAAATGCAACACCCTGAAGGAAGCATGCAAATAACATGAAATTTACAACATGGATTAGCGGAGGTGAGATATGCAAATGATTAGATTTTCAGCGCAGACACACATCACGCCACCTCAAAGCGCTATTTAAGGCTTGGAGATTTCGACGATTTCAAGTTCGGCAATTGTGTTTTTCTTGTGGTTTTTTCCAAAAAACGATCAGTTATGTCTCGTAGAAAACAGCGATCAGCTTTTGATCAAGTATCCGAGTTCGACAGAGGAAGGATAGTGGCCTACCGAGATTGTGGATTATCTTCAGGGAAATCGGTAGTCGTGTTGGACGAAACCAAACAACTGTAATGCGGATATGCGACCGTTGGATGCATTAGGGTACGATGGACCGACGTGGTCGATCGCATCCAACTCAGTGCATCACTTCACGTGAGGACAGGCAAATTGTGCGCATGGAAGTGACGGATCGCTCATGCACATCATGAATCATAGCACAGCACATTGAGTCTGTAACGCATCAATCAGTGTCTGCGCGTACCATTCGACGCCGTTTACATCAGAGTGGTCTGTCCGCAAGATGTCCATTGCTTGGTCTACCCTTGACGCAGAACCACAGACGTCTCCGCCACCAATGGTGCGATGAAAGAAGGATGTGGGTGGCAGAATGGAATGAAGTTATCTTTACTGACGAGTCACGCATCTGTCTGCAACACCACGATGGTCGGATTCGAGTCTGGAGACACCGTGGAGAGAGGATGATGAACAGCTGCGTTATGCACCACCACACTGGTCCTGCACCGGTTATTATAGTATGGGGTGGTATTGGATATCACTCTCGCACACTCCTCTAGTACGCATTGCCGGTACTTTAAACAGCCAGCGCTACATCTCCGAGGTGTTTGAGCCAGTTGTCCTTCCTTACCTTCAGGGTTTGGCCACAGCCATCTTTCAACAAGGTAATGCGCGTTCACATATGACACGCATTGTCCAAAGGTTCTTCGTCAATCACCATATTGAATTGCTTCCCTGGCCGGCTCGCTTTTCGGATCTTTCACCGATAGAAAACATATGGTCCATGGTTGCTCAACGATTGACCCAGATTACACCTCCAGCTGCCACACAGGTCAACTTTGTCAGCGTGTGGAAACTGCTTGGTTTGCTGTACCCCCAAAACACATCCAAAGTCTCTTTGAATCAATGCCGAGGCGTGCGACAGCGGTGATCTCCAACAATGGCGGCTACTCTGGCTACTGATTCTGGCAGGAACCACACTTCACAAAAGTCTATAAATTTAATCATTTGATACTTGGTCAAAAAATATGTTATCTACATAATAAATTTTGTTGAGCTATCTCTTGTCTTTCTTGGTGTTGCATTTACGGTGGCCAGCAGTGTATAATAAATTTATTTTTATATATATATATTATATGCATATACATATATATGTATATTTACTATCTATGTTCCATCCACGTGTGATAGCTTTATGCCTAATTTTTCAACGTTGTGCTATTTTTTCTATTACGTCGAAAATTTCTGTTGCACGGGGAAGGTGGATCCATAAAGCATTGCTTAAACCTAAATAGCTGGCTTATTTCAGAGACAGCTTTAGAAATCATAATAAGCCCCTCCATTTTAGTCCAAATACTCTTTTGGTATCTTCAATTTTAATAGCTCTACACCATGTTTCTTGTTTTGTCTGTGTTTTTATCCAATTTCAGTGCGATATTATTTTGCACTATTTAATTTCTTGATATTTTTATTAAAATCCAATTTCTTTCCTTTTTAGCCATGTAGGAAGTACAATTTTGTCTCTTATCATTTTATTTTATTATTCTCTCTATATTTATCCTTTAACACGAAAAAATATTTCACTCCCCTCAGTTTCGGGTTAAACGGTTTTCACTGAACTTAATTAAAATACTTAAGTAGATTCATCATCAGTTTCAAAGAATAAAGATAAATGTGTGACGAGTTATATAAACTATAAGGTTATTATTTGAGTAAAAAATACAGACTAATTGGACAAAAATCGATGATATTTTAGATGGTATTTTTTATTTTTATTTATCGGAATGGCTTTTAAATAACAAACCGAAGGACCACCTAGTAATTTTACTTAATTGTTTTTACTAGTACATGTGAACGAAAAATTTTCCTTATTCGATTATGCATAACACTACTTAAGGCTTTCATTTTACAGTTGCAGAGATGAGGTAAGCAGTAAGAAGATAAAACCAGTAGAAAGATTTTGGATCATATGAAGAAATGTTCAAGCGCATTATCTAATGCCAATTTTAAAATTTCGTTGAAGAGATAGATATAAAATAGTCACAACGCCAGTTATTACTACCAGTTATTGTTGTAATTGTCTGGGACAGTAGTTACATTCTACAGGTACTGTTTTTTAGTATGCTCTTTTAAAAATTAAATATTCATACTTTATAGCAAAAATACCCAAATAAATAAAAACAATTAAAAATTTTTTAAAAGAATTTGAATTATTTTATTAAAAATCTTTAAAAGAAAAAATAGAAATAATTTTTAAATTTTTTTTAAAAATTCTTTTTATTATTTCTTTTAACGTTTTACTTATTATTATTTTTTTTTGTAACTTGTTATAGATGCATTTAGATCGAACTTTTTTATCCATGAAGCAAACATTTCTTTTCATTTAATAATTTACATTTAAAATGCTATTAGCGTGCTACAGAATATATTTCCATTTTAAAAGTAATAAATTAAAATAAATCTCATATAAGTATTTTACTATAGACTAGACCACATACTGTTTATATTATTTTAATGCATATAAATTGTTACAGTTGTGTTGTTTAACCATTGAGAAATTGTTATATAAAAATTGTTGTTAAAATATTATAGCGAGTTTTTCAAGGAAAACATTTTGCATTCAAGGTTTAGCTTAATTATACTCGTATACGTAGATAAAATTTGATCATTAAATAATTGTATACACAGATTCGTATCGTATACAGAATATTATCGTATAAAGTTTGTAATGATCTGATTTTTCTTCTTTGTCAAATCTTCCTTGAGTAATTCCATCTGTATATAAACTAGTTAAACAATATTTTACAGAGATTCATTCATTATTCATTCATCTCCTAGTCTCTGATATCGTCTTTATGTAAAATATAATAATTTGGAATTGAACTTTTTGTCAAATTTTTGACTAATATGTCCATTATGTCCGTCGTAAAAAATTACTTAAAAGTCGAATTTATCTACGAGGAATAATAAAATTGTATTTTTAAAATTGTAAATTAGGTAATTGTATTTATATAATGTTGAAAAGAACTATGTTAATAGACACTTTGTTGTCAGTATATTATATATTGGTGGGAAAAAATTATGGTCGATAATGAAAAATTTGCATATCAGTAGAACAAGCAGGCAGGACGGACAAAAATATATATTAGAAGACCAACTGTGGTCAGGTACTGAATGGCATGGGTATATAGATCAGAACATACACTGATGAAAAAAAATATCCACCGGAAACTAATAAAATTGGCTTTTTTACGAAAATTTTTTGATTGCAAGTCCAAAAAAAGGAAAAAGGCCTTTAAAATGTGGGTACTTTAATAACTAGTGTAACCGCCAGAATTTTTTGAATACCGCATGAAACGCGAAATGTGGAAAGGTACCGGATCGGGCAAAAATTACGTTTGTTCTATTTGGTGGGGAATTAAAGGCTTGCCATCCAATGATATCCCATTCGTGCTCGATTGAAAAAATCAAGGGTCCATCGGGTCAATTTGACATTCATAGCGGGGATGCAAACCTTTATGGATCAACGTGCCATTTTTCACAAAAAGAATTTTTAATGGGGTTTAGATCCGCAAAAAATTTTTATTTGGTTTTTTGTAAAAAAATCAAATTTAATAACAAAAAATTTTTATAGAAAAAAATTTTTACGATGTTTAAAACTTTTTGTTATACATGTAATTCAAAAAAGTGAAGTTAGTGGACTTCGTTTAAGATTGGATGGGAAAAACAACTTAACTTTTTTGGTGGGTCACTTTTTTTCGGGTTTGTATTTGTTTCCAAAAAGCCGGACGATTATACATACCACTATTAGAACTAACACCACCCTTTTTGTCGCTTTACAATAGTGCCATAGTTCTGTAAATTCATCAAATTTTTGAAATTTCTGAAACCCATTTTGCATTTTGTTCTTTTTTGAACTAGCCATGTTAAATAACAATTAAAACGTATAAAAAAAAAGGCTTTAAAAACAATTGTGTCAATGAAACTTAGACGAACTTCGCATCATAAGCAATTATAACCACGAACAAACAAAAAATAAAAAACGGTTCTCCACCAACCCTTTCGTTTTTTCTTTTCATAGTGAACTTTGTTATTTTGAAATAAATCGAACCATTTTGATCGCTGGCGTGCCCAAAATATGTGTCGGTGCCATAATGGGCCCCGGGCGTTTTGGCCATCCCGCTTAGAGTTTTTTGGGGACAACAGCGTAAAGTTGTTTCCTTTTGGGGAAAAACCCCCTTTTAAAATGTACAAAACAGCACAATAATTTAAATCCCCAAAAATGACTAAAAGTTTGCTATTGGGATCTATAGAAAAATTTTCCCAAGAGGCTCCTGCTACGGGGGCCCTCAGGGTTAAAACCCCCCCTTCCCCCCAAATTTTTAAGGGGGGTAACGAATTTGGAAGAAACTTTTTTTGTTAAAAAATTTGAAATTTTTTTAAAAAGGGTTTTTGGTTTAACTATCTTTTTTTTTTTGTATTTATTTAATGACAGTTTTCTTTTGTGTTTAAATTTAAAAGGGGTTTGGGGGGGGAATATATTTTAAAAACTAAATTTAATATGTTTTCACATCTTTCATTTGTAAATTTCTCCCCATCCCGGAGTGAGGTCACAACGGACACTTTTACGATGTCCGGTGTCCGCTATTCAAAAGAGGACAAGGGTAACAAGAGGTTCTGATAGATAAGAGAGTTACCGGAGATGTTTTATTTTAGTCCTGAGTGTAGTTACTATAAGCTAAAACATATGTACGTTTGTGATCCCCACCATCAGTAGACTATTTTTAGAAGAAATTGGCCTGCAGAAATTGACGATTCCTTCTCTTACAGTTCACTCGTTTGATATAAAAAATAATTATGTCCTTTTTTTGTTTTGAATCTTATATATATATATATATATATATATAGAAAAATTTTTGGGGTTCCGGGTTTTAAAATTCCCCCAAAAACTTTTTAAACATGCCAAATTTTTAATTTGGGGTTCTAATTTTTTTTAGAGCGGGGGCGGGTTTTTTTGCCCGCAAAAATTGCCCCCCCTTTTCCCTTTTTTATTTTAAAATTTTTAAATATAAAAAGGGGGGGGTATTTTCCATTTTGGGGGGTTTTTTTTTTATATAAATATAAAAAAAATTTTCCCCTTTTTGGGGGGGGGAAAATTTTTTAAAAAATATGGGGGGGGAAAAAAAAAATTTTTTTTTAAATATATTTGGGAGGCTTTTTCCCCATTTTTTGGGGGGCCCAAAACCCGGGGAAACCCTTTTCCTTTACCCTAAAAACCCCAAAAACCCAAAATTGGGTTTGGGGGGAAAAAAAAATTTTTTTTTTTCCTTTTTTTTAAAACCGAAATAGAAACAGCTCTCATTGGAAAACATAACGCACGTCCGGGACCCAATGAGGTTTAAACCAACACCCGAAGTCGCAGAAGGAAATTTGGGGTAATGTTAAAACGCACATTCAGCTATTCCGGTTTCCCCCAAACAATTGATTCCAAACACTGAGACAATCTAGTCCCAACAAAAGCTATAATTTCTGCTACAGATGCACTACGATGTTCCATAGTCAAGGGTAAAACGGGTTTTTCTCAACGCATGCGTAATTGACCAGGGGTTTCTTGGATAGGTTTTTTGGGTCCCCCAACTGCTTTAAAAGTCCGATAATTCCCAAGTCTTTCGCTTTCAAAAAAACCCATCTTTTTATCCCTATTATAATGTCAAACCAATGAGCTGTTGAAAAGGTTTTTCTTTTTTCACGCAGGATTGTTGATAACACCCTCCGTTTAATCCCCCGCCATTTTGGAAATTAAGGTTTATGGGCCCCATTTGGAAACCAAAAATGAAGCCCCAAGGGGGATAACCCCGCAGTCTTTGAAATCTAAAAGATTTTTTAAATAATTTTAACAACAAAAAAAAAACACGAAATAAAAAGTAAAAAAAATTTTTATTTAAAATTTAAAAATTATCAGTACCACCACAAAAAATTTTAACAAATGGTTAAGGAAAATTTTAAATTTTCCCCGGGACCCCGAATTGTAAAAAAAATATGCCAACAATAATATCTTGATAATTTGTACGGCTTATAATTTAAACCATTAACGCAGATTAAAAAAACGATTTTCCCCAAGCCACCGTTTAGCGGTTTAAGGGAGTAAAAAAAATAAATTTAAAATTTTCTGAAATAAGTAAATCCTTCCAAACGCTGTCAAGGTTGTTTTTTTATTTTCCCAAAACCTTGTAATAATTTTATGGATAGAGTTCCAAGAAAAAGGGAGTGCTTCGGGAAAGACAAAATATATACATCTAGGGGCAATTAACCAAATACTGAGGAGGCTTTTTTAGTTGGGGGACTTAAGAGATTAAAGTCGTATTGTAGGTTTAGCATCAAAGTATAGTATTAATGAATTTAATACATTGTTATTGTATGGTGGGGGAGCGATGAAAATTATGATTGAATATTGGGTCGCAAACGTTGAAAGTTTGAGAAGCGCTGGTCTAACGAGAAATTTGAATCAGTCATCTTTCACATGTATAAACACTCCTACCGAATTTCGTTTATCTAGCACAACTCCTTCTTGATATTAGGATTTTTATTTCTCTCAGTGTATCAGAAACTGTAACGATTACTCCATATGCATGAAAGCAGATTTAATGACCCTTCCAACATCATCGAAAAAGACATCATTAGAAAGATGTTTAGAGGTAGCGGAGTTCCTGAATGAGATGTCTTTCCACTTTTTGCTATTAGGGATACCAAGGAATTCTCTAAAAGTGTGGTGGTTCTCTCTCAGCAACCAGTTGACTTTCTCAATGCACCTTCCCCTTACACGGCATCTTCTAACTGTAGAATAACGCTTTTAACATTAATTGTAGCAGAAACTTGCGTGACATTTTGCTCAGCTTCGAGTCACCCAACTATTCCCCTGCGATCATATTCACTCAAATGTTGCCTTACAAGTATTCTCTACTCGATACTTTCCATGCAATGTGGAATTTAATTGAATGAATTTGAAACCTAAAATGTGATTATATATTTAGATATCTTATTGTTTGAAATTATGATTGAGTAAATGCATTTACTTTTATACAGATATGAGATGAGGCTCTACAGTTTTTTTTTACTCTACATTTATTTTTATTGAAGTTATACTTCTTTTGGGGCGTTAGAGAAATAGGATGAGGGTAAATTTTTACAATGCGCGCGCACCCAGTCACGGAGTTGACGCAGACCGTCACGGATGCGAAAATCCTTTGTCAAGAAATATACAGAATGGGACAAATCATTCCCGCTTCGAAATTCTCAGAAAAATATTTCTCTTCACTTCCCTGAAGAAGGGGACACCCGGGTTTGAACCGGGATTTCCCGATCTGCAGTCGAATGCTCTACCACTGAGCTATACACCCGCGTCAGCGAACCTTACCTTGCGTTCCGTAGGAACGGATACGAAAATGCTTTGTCTAGAAATATGCAGAACGGGACAGATCATTCCCGCCTTCGACCCCCTCCCCATATTATTGGTCCTATTGTTCCTGAGCGGGGGTGTTCAAACTTATTTAAATCGTGATTATCTCAGGTTTGGCTGGTCCGATTGACTGAAGGTTAGTATCGTGCAACTCTGCTCGTGACCATCTTTCGTCCTTGGCCCAGCTTGCCTTACTTAAGATTTTTAGAAAGATTTTAATCTTGTTACGCCAAAAAAGGGTATAATTTCTAAACAAAGAAAATTAAAATTTTTTTTTAGTATGCGCCGCCCCTCAAAAAATTATTTTTTTTAAAGGGAAAAATTTTTGCGGGGGCCCTTTCCCCAAATGGGGGCCGGGGGTTATTTTGGGCTTTTGTATTTTAACCCCAACGGCCAGAGGGGAATGAAGGGCCAAAACTTAACCCCCAAAATAAATTGAAAAATAGGTATTTGAAAAAAAATCTTTTTTAAAAGGAAATAAGTCCGAAAAATTAAGTTTTTGAAGAAATGGATGAATTTCCAAATGCTTAAAATTTTGAAAATTGGGCCCCCAAATTGGGCCCAAAAAATTTGTAAAAATGATAAAGTTTAGCAAAGGGGAACAACAAACACAAGTACGGTGGGGAAGTGTACCCCCATAGGGGGGAAGTAAAAACCCCTGTTAGGGGTGGGAAAATTAACCAAGCCGTCATAAAGGATGCGTCCAGTTTTGGGAATAAGGGAAGTAGTATTTTCCCTTTTGGCGGAGAGGAGAGTTTAATACGGACATCTATGATGAATAGTGGGGGTATATGGGAGGGGCACTGTTAGGTCAAAAAGTCAAAAACAGTTTAAAAAATTTTCGAAGGGCACCGATTGGGTTTTCATAAAACCCACCCCCGCCCCTTTTTCCGCTTAAAACGGTTTTTGAAAATTTTTAAGCCCCCACCGAAGGCCCTGTTTTATCCCCGACTTTTGGGTCTTGGGGTCACTTAAGCCCGGGCATTACATTTTTTTGGGTCGAGGAATTGAAGAAACCTGAGCGGGACTTCTTGAAGAATCCTCACCCAAAGGTTTTTTCTAGGTAAAAAAAGGACCTCCCACGAACGTTTCCCCCGGAAACAACCCCTTAGAGTAATTTCTTTTTTTTTGGAAAAACCCCTTTTTTTTCCCAAATTTGTAAAATTTTTTTGGGGAAAACCCCTTTAATTCGGGAATTTTATGTGAAAAAGCCCAAAAAAACCAACCTTTTTAATTTTTATTTTACACTTTTTTTACATGCTATTTGAAAAATGACTTTTTTTTTGGGGAGTGGGGGTTTTTCCCCGCCAAAATACCAATTTAATAAAAGGGGCCCCAAGTTAGATAAAAGACCTCGGATACCTTTGGCTCCAGTTTTCTTCGGGTTCCAAAAACCCTTTCCCGTTTTTTTAAAAGGTTTGGGCCATTCCCGGGGCCGGGAAACCCGCACCTATTTTCCAAACCCCCGGAAAAAATTTACTTAACCCCAAAAGTTAATGTTCTAAATTTATTTTTAGGATATCACCACGGAAATTTTTTTGATAGGTACCACTTTTTTAGATACCACCAGGGAACCGTGATTTAAAAAGCGTAAAATGGATAATATTTAGGGATATTTGGTGTCACTTAGATTTAAAAAGGGTATAAAAAATTTGGGTTTTCGAAAATTTCAAAAAAATTATTTTAAAGGGGAAATTTTTTTTTGGGAAAAAAAAGAACATAGAAAAGACCCATTTTCAAAATATTTCCCTTTTTTGAAAAAAGTTTATTATAATTACATTTTTTCCCGAAAACCCGACCCCCTTTCCCCAGAGGTTTAACTAGAATCGTTGAATATATAACTTGAATTTTATCCATATTTTACGACAACACAGGGGGGCAATTTTAAGGAAAAAAAAGCCCAAAAATTTTTATTTTAAAAAAATTTTTTTTTAAAAAAACAATTTTGACCCTTGGGAAAATCTTTTACTTTTTATATGTGCGGTTTTTGGGGACATTTTTTTTTTAAAAAAAGGAAAAATTTTTAAAAATTATTTTTAAATTTTTTTGCCAAAATTGTATTTAAATAATTTATTTTTGTCAAAAAACTCAAAAAACCATCCTGGAACAATTAAAACCAAATATCTAAATACCATTTTTGTTTTTAAAAATCCGGCCCGAAACCGAAGTTTAAAACCCAAAAAGGAAAAAAATATGTCAAATTTTTTAAATTTTTGGCATTTTCCCCGACTGAAAAAAAAGTATGCCCCATCAAAAAAAAAGTATTATTTGAAAAGTTATTTAAAACTATACAGATATCAGTTCTAATCATTATTCCTTTTAAACCAAAAAAGGGTATTTAGTTGGGGAAATTACTGTAAAAGGCGAGGTATAGGAAAATTGGGAAAAAAATAAGGCATATGGAATTTTCCCACCCCCAATTTCAAAAGTCAAAAAGTTTTTCACCTACCCTTTTTGGGGAAAAAGACAGGACACTTGGGAACAAAACCCCAAAATATTTAAAAAAAGGGCTTTTTTTTGATACCTTTATTTAAAACAATTTAAAAAATTTTTTTTAATTTTTAAATGGTGGGTGTTTCAATTATAAGGGGGTTAAAAAAGTTTTCCCTTTTTTGTCCCATTAAACAAAACCTTTAAAAAAACCAAAAAAAAAATATTTCCCTTCCCCCGACCAAAACCAAATTTTAAAATTTTTGAAAACCCGATTTATAAAAGTTGTATATAGGGAAAATTTTTCTTCTTATTTATTGTTTTTACCCTTTTTCTTAAAAAAGGGGGTGGAAAACAAATAATTTTTTCCGGTACATTTCCTTTTTGGTTGGAAAATTTTTTGTTTTAAAATCAGAAGGGTGATAAAAATTTGAGTTTTTTTTTAAAGGGGATTTTTTTTATATATTATTTGAAAAAAGGGAAAACAACAGTTTTTTAAAATTTCTTTGGGCGTCGCGGTTTTCCTAAGTTTGTGGGGATTCCCCAAACCCCGCGGGTTTCCCGGGGCCTAAAAGATTCTTTGCGCCTATAAAAAAATCAAAAGGGTCTTTGGGCCCTCCCGTAGGCGTGGTGTGGAAGTTTGAGAGGGGGGGTTTCCAGTTTTTGGGGGCATGGTTCCCAAAAAATTTGGGAAAAACCCCCTCCCCAAAAGCCCTGCTTTATTTCGGCTTTATTAAACAACCCCGGGATAATTTTTGAAAAACCCTTGGGGCCGGGGAAAAAATTTTCCTTTTTAAATTGTTTTTTTGGAAAATTTTTTTCCTGAACCCAAAGTTAACAATAAAAATAATGGGGGCGTTTTTTGGGAAAAAAACAAAACCTCTATCTCTTTTTTTAATTGAAAAAAATTTTTAAAACCGTAATTTTTTTTTAAATCAAGACTATGGCATCAATTCAGAATTAAGAAAATTTGTATATTTTGTCAAATTTCATGAAAAGATTTGAACGAAATGTAAAAATACTGTTTCGAAGCAATGGAGCATATCTTGAGTGACGAATATGTAAGTGTATAAGTGCGTGTGTGGGAGGATACAGTCGAGTAACAGGATTTATAAGTGTGCCAAAATCCGCATTTTGTTCGCCAGCGCACCTCGCCAAATGTTTTGGTGTTTTTTGTAGCAATCGGTTAAATTAAAATCAAAACGGTAAAAATCAGTAACCACCAATCTTTAGATGATGGACTGATATGACGAATTGTGGGTGAACTAGAAACAGGCCAGTCTCAAATCCAGATTTATTGACAATTCAATTTAACATCAGTGTAGTGTTCAACTTATAGAAGCTGCTTCAAGATCCTGGATTCGTAGAAAGGAAACATGGTCAAGATTGTCCAAGAGCACTGACGTAGCTAGTCCAGAGTGGGCTCTGTATTAAAATTCCTTGGAAGCTCTTTTGGGGTCCCTTTAACATTGTAAAATTGTTTTGCTTACACATGTTGGGATCCCTTTAGCTTGGGAGCCCTGTGTCATACATGAGGTTGATACGGCGCCCTTGATGATTTTGCACTTCTACTTTTACACCGTACTTTTACTACTTTTGCATTTATGATGCAATTTTTGATTGAAACTATAGACCTTTTTTTCTCTTTTTAAAAATTTTTAAGTTACATTTTGGTTTGATTTATTTCTTGTAGAAAGTATTTTTTAAACTTAAATTAATATTCATGTTTTAATTTTTCTTTCGGTGTATGCCTTCAGTTTGTTTATGATAGTTTGATCAAAGCTAAACCTATTTTATTATTTTTTTGGATAGTTTTTTATTTCAACTAACGTGTAATTTCATTTTGAGCTTATTTTAAAACCAAATTGGCTTGAATTGGTTTTCGATAGACTCCAACCTCCGTTACATAAAATTATGATATTCAACAAAACACCAATATATAACGCATGCCTTTAATAAAAAAAAATTTAATTAGATTTCTAAAACTTTAAATATTAATCATAGAAAATATGATTAATGCGGGTAAAAAAGGAATATATATTTATATTTTAAAAAAAATCCTTAAGTTTATTTCTTTACGTGTTTTTATTGTTATAACAATATTGCAGATCATCTGATTTAGTTATTTTAACAAAGCAAGCAACAATACATCTATTGTTGAAATCAATATAAATTCGTAACAAATTCCACAGTCTTTTTAATTATATTGTTACCTTGAAAAAATGTTCAGTTTAACGTCTGAGCAAGTGTGTGCCGTTGTTATTTAATCACTACTTTATCCTTTTGAAAATATAAGTTTTTGACTAATAAATCATTGATAATGGCGAAATCGTTGTTTGTCGCATTTTCTGTCATGCTTCTTTGGATCATTAATATGTTCCAAGTGATTTATTTCTGCTGCGACATATCTTACATGATTTATTCCATTGGATATATTTTTTTTCCTAGAACACTTCAAAAATGCAGCTCCCAAGTATGAGCTTTTGATATATAAGTCATTGAAAATGGTTGAATCATTGTTTGATGCCTTTTCTGTCATGCTTCTTTGGATCCTCAATATGTTGCAAGTGATATATTACTGCGACATATCTTACATGCTTTACTCTTTTGGATATATTCTTTTTCTGGAACACTGCAAAATGTGAACACCTAAACAGAAAAAGAATGGACACAGGAATAACACTTGATTGCATTGTTCAGATCTGTAAAGCTGAAGCCTGAGATTAGCAACGATGACATCGAAGACTTCAACCACACTATTGAAAATGAATAACTGAAGAAGAATCCCTTTCCAGCACTCTGATCAACTGTTAAGTTTTCATGCAGATATCAGGTGCCGTGAAATTGTATTGATAGCAAATAATTTTTTTCTAAAACTGAGGAATACTTAAAAGAACAGGGCAATTCTCTTGAAAATAGTGCAAATAACATTGAAGCATAATAAATATGCAAGAATATTCAGCGATTTATCAGAATGAGTAGAAAAAAATCAACTAGCATCATAACAACATAGGTTTCAAGTATGGAAGTCAACGTTAATGAAATTATATACAGATAGGGACTCTTCATTGCAACGATAGTGACTCTTCATTAAAGAGATAGTGACTCTATAAAAAGATAGTGACTGTATAAAAGAGACAGTGACTCTACAAAAGAGATAGTGACTCTTCATTAGAGAGATAGTGATTCTTCATTAAAAAGATGATGACTCTTCATTAAAGAGATGATGAGTCTTCATTAAACAGATGGTGACTCTATAAAAGAGATAGTGACTCTATAAAAGAGATAGTGACTCTTTATGTGATTTTTTTTGTCAATAGCTTCACCTCAATAGATTTAAAAACTGTTACGAATTGATTTGGCTTTCAATACAATATTTGATTTCATTTTTTCTGTGTCTTTTTATATCATTTAAAGATATAACTTTAGGAGTAACTTTTTTATTACAATAAATTTTGGTAGATATATAAAAAAACATAAACCAATTTAATAAGATCACAGTTCTTGTTTTTGATTAATACATGGATGAAATAAAATAGAAATAAGTCGGATCTTTACTACACTTGAAAGCTGGAAAAGTCCGAAAGAAGTTTGCTTAAAGGTTTTATAAAATAAGAACTGTTTAATAATTGCTATTCTGTAAGAAATATGAATATAAGATGAGTAAATGAAAAATTAAATGTCGATAAGTATAGTAGGAATAAAATATGATAATTTTAAATTGAAAAAATATTAATATTTTGGATTATTTAAAAAGAATTGTAATTTCATTCAATAAATAAAATAAGAACAGATTTAAATAAAATATATGATTTAATCGTTGTAAAATAATTTCCCTATTTTCTATTTAAATAAATAAATTGTAAGGAAACTGTTTAATGCAAAATTTCTTTTAGGAAAATAGTATCTATTCTTAATTTATAATTAATTATATTGTTACTTACAAATTATGAATAAACTTTTTTAAAAGGAAGTTCACAGTAAGGTAATTCATAATGACAGCATTGGTTATCGTTCAGTAATTAAATTCTTAATAATTCCACAAATAAGCAAATAATTCTTTAATTCCTTTCCTTATGTCATTTAGTTGATGTGGAGAAAGGCTTGATTTTTAATAAACACAAAAGGAAAACAATTTTTGTTTTCTTTAACTTTTTTCTCGAAACAAGAGGAAAAATACTTGAGATGGAAATCTATCAGATAATTATAATGCTGCTGATAAAGGGTTGAGTGAAATAACTAAAATATGACCTTTATGCCTAATGGAACAGAATGTGATTCCTTTCAAATAGTCAGAGGCTCAAGCAATAGCATAAATAAGAGTGTTTGTAAACCCTGTTAAAATATATTTGTGATGATGCAATTCCTTAAAAATTAATTAATTTGTTAAGGTATCCGACTACGTTCGGAACCGTGATTTTGCAAAAGCGTTTAAATGGATAATATTTATGATATTTAATGTCACTTAGATTAGAAAATGTATATAAAATTGTTTTAAAAATAGTATTACAATAAAGAATGATTTAAGTACAATATTTTGACAAAAAATGAACATAGAATGACCCATTTTCAAAATATTCTCCTTTTGTGAAAAATGCTTCTATTATAATAATATTTTACCTGTATATAGCTCAAACCTCTGTACAGAGGCTCAACTAGAATTTTTGAAATATATAACTTAGAAATGGGTTTTATTCATGTTTTACGACAACAGAGGGGGGAATTTTAAGAAAAACGCCGATAATTATTTTTTAAAGGGTTTGTAACTCTAAAAATAATGTGAATTTTTTAAAAATCATAGTTGGCCTCTGTACTGAGGTCTGGAAGCAATATACGGGGAAAAATATTATTATAATAGAACAAATTTTCCAAAAAGAAATATTTTGAGAAAAGGGTTTTTCTAAGTTAATTTTTGCCGAAATATTGTATTTAAATAAATTTTTGTCAAAATGTTTCCCTTTAAAAACAATTTTATACATGTATTCTAATCTAAGTGACACTAAATATCAAGAAAATTATCCATTTATGCTCTTTTTTAAAATCACGGTTCCGAACGTAGTCGGATACCTTAAATGCTTTATAAAATGTCTGTTTATATTTAGAAAGGAAAAAAAAATCAGTATAACTCAGTTCTAAGAAATCTAGTTTTCTGATAAGATCTTAATTATTACTATTATATTTATTCATCGTTTGAAAAAAATTAATACCACTTAAAATTCCTTAGATAGGAATCTTGAATATTAATTTAATGTGTTTCAAAGCCATTTTTAGGAAATTTCTCTGTTTCTAAAAAGAAAAGCAAATGGAGATTTTCGTCGTAATTTTATCACATGTTAATTTATTATAAAAAACATTTTGCGATTTCCATTTCTTAATTCTACAAAGGAGGTGAATTCAATAGAGAAGAAAAAAAAAAGCGTTAGTCAATGTGAATTTGCTTTAACACATTTTGAAACCTACGGCTTAAGATTACATAATTTGAAGAGCTATCACTTTTGTATAAAAACGAAGTTAGAAAGAAGATTGCTTTTAAAAGCTCTTGTACACGTCACGGATAAAAACGCTTTTCTTGTTCTCGTTTAAACAGGACTTAAGAGGTATGTATTTCAATATGATTAACTATCTGAGAAATATTCGTTAATGCATTGAGCCGATTGCTTATTATACAACTTAGTTTTTGATTAACACTAGAACCGCAGCAGTTTCGGTATATCTAAAACCGCGGGCTGGGTCAAATCGACCCCAATTAATAAAAATTCGTGTTGCTATGCTAAAAGTAGGCTGTAATTATTTGACAATGACATTTATTCATTTTTAACATTAAATTGTTACAATAAGTGATAAAAATAATAAGATATTACAATATGGAATATTGTATACAGTTAATAAGATATTTGGACAACTTGAATAGAAATATTTAGTTTCTTACCAGTCGAGATTTCCTACATAGTTAAATGCACATTTTGGTTAACTTCTTTTTATATATTTTGTACACTTTTTACTTATTGGTATTTTACAGTCAGAACAAGTATCTATAGTTTTGTTTCCACACTGGAAATCTTTGCAAAGAACCTTTTTTCGCATCTGTTCAGATTTTTCAGTAGAATCCGCTTTTGTCTGTGCATCTGACGTACTTTAGTGAATATACACACTACGCAACACTTCAATGAGTTGTTGAAGATATTCTCTCTTCGTAAATTTTTTACCAGTAACTTCTTTGTATAAAATCCATGAATTATTCCCTGTAAGATCAAGAATATTGTAGAATATATATGAACTGGCCACCTTCTTGATCCTGCCTTCACAGAATATTTCCGAACCATTGTGAAATGATATTGTTTCTGGAAGCTTTTTAGGGTGATTATTGCCGATATCAACTGTAGGATGAAGGGATTTCAATAATAAGACATTTTTTGCTGGTTTTTCCCTGATAAACTGTCAAATTTATAGCATCATGCTCCAGTAACTATGTATCGTATAACGGCATCTTTACTTTTTTTCACAAATTCACAACTTCTTTCCGATTTCGTTTCATCGGCCCAGTTAAACTAGTGTTCTTCATTTTTAACATTTAGGGACAGATTTAGTGTAGTGAAAGAATTATCTGTAGTGATAATTTTTGCTTTAATTTGGAAAGGTTCTATCAAACGCAAGAGAGAGAGGTTTACAGGACGTTCCTCATCTTTACACAAATATGGAAAACCATTGAGCACATATTTACTATGAACATCAGCGACAAGCCAGAACTTGATACCAAATTTATCTGGTTTACTTGGCATATATTGAGTGAAACGACATGACTTTAGACGGAAACAGTTGTTCATCAATAGTTATATATGGTCCTGGTTTAGAGCAAATTATCGAATTTTCAATAAATTTCTTCCAAACTTCAAAAATGAAACATAATTTATCTGTTTAAAGGCGTTTAGATCGTGCAGTTTTTTTGTCGAATCGCAGAAATTTCATAAGCTCTCTGAATCTATCCTCACCGTAGTATCACGGAAAAAGGGGGGACCCCAAACAACAGACCATAGACTATCAAGCTCTAGATTATTCGCACTGTATATACCTCGAGCATACAAAATCGATATAAAAGCATCTAGTTCGTCTAAAGTTGTTGACCATTAATTTTCTACCAGTTGCCGGCGAGTTTCTTCCTCTGTACAATTTTTGATACGACGAAGCATAGGCTCATCTATAATTAGCCTTCCTGAACTAATTGCATAGCCATTTTCAATATTTCGCTTTACATAAGTGGTTGGGCCAGTTTTTCCTTTGAAAACATTATGTTCAGCAATTCTTCCACGCGTACAACTTCCGGAGATGAGGCTTTCCCAATCCGTTCCATCATTTCTAACAAAAGTTCCAGAGTTCATTTCGTCTGGATTTTAATCTGATAACTTTTTACGTTTATTTACACATTGGTTTTTCTTTCCAGAAGTGGTTTTTATGCTAGTACATTGTACAGGAAAATTAGATACGGTATCTTAGAGGACTCAAAAAGCTTTTCCCATACCAGGAATCGTTCGATTGCAAATTTAGTACTTATGATTATAATGGGGTCAAAATGACCCACTCCGCGGTTTTAGGTATAAGTATTAAAAAAAATGATAAGTATTTAACGTATCATATTTTCACAGATTATTATTGGTATAAAAATAGGAAAAGTCAAGAAATTTTTTTCAATTTCGTTAGTAACTTTTTGAGAAAATTCGGAAACAAAATTTCTTTTGGGTCAGATTGACCCCATCCGCGGTTCTAGTGTTAAAACAGGGGTCCCAGAAGTTAAACTGAAACATTTAATTTAATTGTAATGTATAATTCACGAAAACAATTCCCTGACTTCGATAAAAAAAGAAGTCGACCGTGGAATATGTTACTCTGAAAGGAATAATTTTTTTAAAAAAGTAAAGACAAATCCTAAAATAATAGTGGAAATCTCGGCAATTATAGAGTGGACTAGTTGGCCAAAGAGGCAACTTGCCAGGATGTGGACCTTTCAATGTCTGTGCCGTTGTTCCACTGGAAGCATTTAGCATGGGAAATAATTGTTTCGGCCTGGAACACCAAACTTTTGACGTTACCTATAGCTTTCTGGACTAAACAAAAAATTTTCCGGCAATTTATCAGCGGCTAAAATGCAAGAAATATTTTACAGATCTTAAGTTTTCTCCGATTTTCACAGGGCATGGAAATTTTAAAGCTATTTGTCTCGGTTTTTATTAGAGTGAATATTTGTTCATGTGGTCAGGATGTTGAAACTGCGGAATATGTTTCGTATTTAACCTGTTATTTTGTAAACAAGAAAATGTTAAAAATGATTTGAAACGTTTTCCTGGCCGCCTTTTATGTTTTTGTTGTTCCGAAAGCCTTAATGCTTCAAGTAGTTTTGTTTTATTTTAAGTAGATTTTTAAAATTTTTCTGCTTACTTGTATTTCCCCTTCCATTTCATTTTATATTTGTATTAAACTGTACTTATACTTTAGATTTAAATTAAATAATGCTGTTGCTACTTACATCTGTAAAGCTCATGTTATGCAATGTAGAGCATGAGGAGTTTTGCAAACAAATTAATTAAACAAGTAATATAAAAAAAATTAAGTCAATTCCTACTTAGATCAACAAAGAAAATTTTATTTTAGCTACTTTTGATTAAATAGCTACAATTAATATAAATATATATATACATATCACAGAATCACAACATTAGTGTTAATTAATTTTTATTAATTATCATTAAAGTATCGTATTGTCATTCAAAACAATCGTGTCTATAAGATTTCAGTTCAACTGAATGCTTTAAAACATGAGAAAAAAAACACCCTTTTAAGTTTTGACACAAGTCTCCTAAAGGGTCGCTAAGTCGCCAACGTGGCTGTATTTGTAATTATTTAAATAATTAGTTTTAATCCATTAATTTTTATTCATTATAATTAAATTATTGTATTGTCATACAAAATAATCATGTATATAAAATTTCAGCTCAATTGAGCGCTTTAAAATGTATTTTACTAACGATTGAAAATTCCACCAAGATAAATAAATAAATAAATATATAGAGAGTGTGAGCTAATAGAAGAAATAGAAAAAACAACCGTTAAGTAATAAAAATTCGCTGAGATAACAAAATCATTTGTCTCCAAATTATTCCAATAAGGAAGGCAAACTATTATTTGTTCATGTGGTCAGCATGTTGAAATTGCGGAACATGTTTTGTTTTTAACCTGTTATTTTGTAAACAAGAAAATAAAAATGAGTTGAAATGTTTATGAATTTCCTATTCGTCTGTTATGTTTTTGTTGTTCCGAAAGCCTTTATGCTTTAAGTAGTTTTGTTTTGTTCTAAGTAGATTTTTAAAAATTGTCTTTATATTTGCATTTCCCCCCTTCCATTTCATTTTACATTTGTGTATTAAAATGCATTTATATTTTAGATTATTTAAATTAAATAATGCTGTTGCCACTTACAGATGTAAGTCTCATGTTATGCAATGGGGAGCATGAAGAGTTTTGCAAACAAATTAATTAAAAACAACCCTTAAGTAATAAAAATTCGCTGAGATAACAAAATAACTCGTCTCCAAATTATTCCAATAAGGAAGCCAAACTACTACTTGAAAGTCTCTAGATAAAGATTATGCTCTTAAAATTATCTTAAGTTTTTGAATCATCAGATACTTTTTAAAGTTATTTCTGGGCATTTGTTTACATATCAATTAAATGATAAATCAATTAAGGTATCCGACTACGTTCGGAACCGTGATTTTGCAAAAGCGTGTAAATGGATAATATTTATGATATTTAGCGTCACTTAGATTAGACAATGTATATAAAATTAGGTTAAGAATAGTATTACAATAAAAAATTGTTTAAGCACAATATTTTGACAAAAATGAACATAGAATGACACATGTTCTCCTTTTGTGAAAAATGCTTCTATTATAATAATATTTTGCCTGTATTCAGCTCAGACCTCTGTACAGAGGCTCAACTAGAATTTTCGAAATGCATAACTTGGAAGTCAGTTTATCCATGTTTTACGAAAACAGAAGGGAGAAATTTTAAGAAAATACGCCGATAATTATTTCAAATGGCTGTAACTCTGAAAATAATGTGAATTTTTCAAAAATCATAGTTGAGCCTCTGTATAGAGGTTTGAGCTATATACAGGCAAAATATTATTACAATAGGAGCATTTTTTACAAAAGGAGAACATTTGGAAAAAGGGTTATTCTAAGTTCATTTTTTGTCAAACTATTGTATATAAATAATTTTTTTTGTCATAATGTCCTTAAAACAATTTTATACATGTATTCTAATCTAAGTGACACTAAATATCATGAAAATTATACATTTATGTGCTTTTTTAAAATCATGGTTCCCCTAATGTAGTCAGATACCTTAATAAGCAAGAGTGTTACTATTTTTTATTTGAAAAAATGCTTTTTTGTTAGTATATATTTTTGATATTCCTTGAGTTTCTTTATTAATTACAATGAGGGTTATATATATGTGTGTACGCATGCGTGTTTGGGTGAGCGTGTGTGTATATTTGATACAAAACAATAGTTTTCCTATAAAGTGAGAAGCCCTGAGGAAGCTTTTTTTTTAAAATTGTTTAAAATGTGACGTATATTACTATGGATTTAAAACTAAATTAACTCACTGTTATATACTGGTGGGATGCACCAGTATTTTTCAAAAATAATTTTGTCAAGGAAGGCAAATTTTTCAAAAAAGTCAGTTTTGGCAAACCACTTTAAAATGTCTAGCGGTCTGCCAGTTCAATCATATGTAATGTAAATTTAGAATTTAAGGTATCCGACTACTTGCGACAACTTTTTTTCGAAAAAATGGAGAAATGAGGATTTTTTTTTCTGATTTTTAGATTTATTTAGTATATTTTAAGGAAAAATCTTAAAATTGTAAAGAAAAAAAAATTATTATATTAAAATGGGGGAAAAAACTGGTAAAAATGTACAAAAAATTACATAAACGGGACCTCTCTGGAGAAAAATTTTATGGACAAATTCTCAATTTTTTAATTTTGATGTATTACTTTGTTATTCATGTTTGAAATGACCTTTAGGATAAGAAATATTTAAATTTTTACAAAAACTAGAGCATTTTACCTTAGTGATTATATGAAATTGCTCTTAAAAAACAGTGATTATATTCACATAAAGGACTGTAAATTTTGAAATAAAACAGTGATTGATAAATCTTAAGGTCAAAACACTTCTACTATTATACAGAACATGCACAAATTTTCAGCAAATTATTTACAAAACTTTTTGAGCAATCGCTGTCCCCGTTTGAGCTTTTCGAAAAAAACACACTTCGAGTAAAACGCAAAGTTTGACATCTTGTGCAAAGTTATGGCATGCGCTTTTACTAAAACGCTTGTAGTTTTTGTTCTAGTGAATGAAAAATAGAAGACCTAGTATTTTTATTAAGCTAATAAGATGACCTATAAAATAAAGTCATAAAAAATTTGTCAGTTTTTGAAAATAATTAGGATTTTAGGGTAGTCGGATACCTTAACGGAATTTAAAAAGATATAGAATTTTGTGAAAGGCTGCGCTGTCTGAACAGAAAATGCCGGTGTTTACAATAGTATAGCGAGTATTATTGAAGTAACTTGTACTGAAAAATATATCAGATGTATTACAATTACTTTTAAAAGTATTTAAAAAAAACTCCTTGCGAACATTGGAATATTTTTCTCGGACATTATTTTCAATGAAATATGCATGGTAGTAAATAAAATAAAGGCATTAGTTTAATTTCTCATGGAGAAACACATTTGAAGTATACTTTTTGTTATCCGGGTTTTAAATGTTTCTTACTTTTTTACAATGGTCAGTTATACTGATAAAAACCTACGTGTTAACTAGTTAATACGCAATATTAATTTTTAATTCTAATGATTTTCTATGGTAAATTGGGTAGGTTATTATACTTTACTTTTTAAAAATATGAGTATAAAATATTGCTTAAAATATTATTTATTTATTTGTTTCGGTTTTATTTGTTTAGTTGTATGTACCTAATTAGTTGTAAGTGTACATAAAATTCTGAACCCTAGTGGCTGAGAGGTAGTGTATCACGCCTCCACAGCAAAGGTCTGGGGTTCATATCCCGGGCTGGGCAAGATAAACTAAGCCTTTCATCCCTTCAGTGGCTCGATAAATGAGTACCAAGCTTGCTTGGGAACTGAACACTGGGGGTTTCACGTCAGGCTGACCACTTCACCGAAACATCTGTACATGCACCCCAGCGCAAAACTGAGATAGGCACAGTAGGCCTTGGTTCTCATGGGCTGTTGTTCCACTGAGTTCAGTTCAGTATATAAAATTCTAGAGGAATGTTTTTCTAAAAAGGATTAGAAAGCGGTACATATGACACACTTTTCAATTGATGTCTTTATAAAAGAGAGAGTTCACAACAAATATGCATAGTATTCAACCAACAAGAGATTTAAAAAATGCTCGTAAATTTTTTTAAAAAGATTTTATTTAACTCATAATTTATAAAAAAACTTCTTTTAAGTATTTGTACTTTTTATGTTTTATATTACAGATAAAATAATATATTAATATTTAAGGTGTGCTATGAATTGTTTATCTGCAAATAGTCTGTGAGTTTAATGTTTTCTGATTGATATAGCAATCGGTCTTAATATTAATTCAAAAATATTAAGAAACTGCTTTGTTTCTATTCTATATTAAAGTTATAATTTTAGTAGGAAGAAATATCAGTTTCTATAAATCATTTTGAGACATCTTTGCTTTTTACAAATAAAAAGAAATATATAAGCTTTTGATTTGAATTATAGTTCTTATCTTATTAAAATCTGAAATCCTTGCGAACTATTTCAACACCATTGCTTCAAATTCTTTAAAATATCACGCTTCTTAAATTTAAATACAATTTTCAGGGTCAAATATTTTAAAAGCACTTTATTTATTTTTGCTTAAGACGAGCTTATTTACAGCGGGAGGATAAAATAAAAGTACAAGAAAATAAATTGAATGAAAATATGTTTCATACTCAGCAACTCTTTTAACCTTTTGTGTAACTGAAGAGCTTCCTCTTCACATTGCATTTTATTCTTTAATTTCGTTGTTCTTTTTTGATTACATCGAAATAAAGACACGGAAATTATAACTTTGTTTATCATGTTTTTAAGTTTCAATGAAACAATTTGACAGATTAGATCTTAAAACATTTTAAATCCCCATTAGTTCTTAGCACGAGCATTACTTTTAAGAATTAACCGAAATAATGTTTTGGGATATTGCCGATGAGATGGGAATATATTTTCCGTTTTTTTTTTTCAACTAAGGGATTGGTTTTGTAATGCGCTCGACCTTGGTATTTGATTATTGTTACTATTCTAACCGGAAATAATAAAGAAAAAAAGACTCATCAATGTTTTCCTTTTGTATTTAAAGTAATTTGTTACATGGGAAGAAATTATTTGTCTTTGTTTGTGAACCTTTGTTAAAAAAATCTTTGTAATTTGTAACAGATGAAGAAATTACACAAGATTAGAAAGAAAGATTGGAAGAAATTACACAAGACATTCACAAAAAGTACATAAGATTTCTTACACAACTATAAACATTTTATTGTATTCAGAACAATATATTTGAGGAAAAAATTTTCTCAACGTGAATGACTATAAAAACAAAATATAAGAACAAAAGAAAAGCAATGTCTCTTTTACTAAATATAACGCATGGGTAGGATGACACTTGGATTGTAAATTAATATTATTGTACAAATTATATCAAAATTATATTAAAAAATTTTGATAACAATTACAATACTTTTTTAAAATTGTTGTTACATAAAATACTTATTATATGATGATCTATTTTAAATATTATTCAATTCTTACACTATTAGCTCACACTCTCTATATATTTATTTATTTATTTATCTTGGTGGAATTTTCAATTGTTAATAAAATACATTTTAAAGCGCACCATTGAGCTGAAATTTTATATAATGATTATCTTGGATGACAATACAATAATTTAACTATAATTAATAAAAATTAATTGATTAAAACTAATTATTTAAAGAATTATAAATACACGCAGCCACGTTAGCAGCATTTTGGGCGACTTGTGTCAAAACTTGAAAAGGTTTTTTTCTCACGTTTTAAAGCATTCAGTTGAACTGAAATTTATATACGCGATTGTTTTAGATGATAATACGATACTTTAATGATAATTAATAAAAATTAATTACCACTTAATGTTGCGATTCCGTCCTATGTATATACATATTTATATTAATTGTAACTATTCAATAAAAAGTAGCTAAAATAAAATTTTTCTTTGTTGATCTAAGTGACTTAAAAAATGTTTTTTTTATATTACTTGTTTTTTAATTTAAGTAATAAGTTAATATTTGAAGAAAAATATCTTAACATCATTACACTGTAGTGTGATATACTGCAAGTGAAAAAAATGTATTTGAACGTGAATGGGGATAAATAGAAAGTATTTTATTAGCGCGATTGAAAATTTGAACAATATACATATGAAGTTTTTCTATAACATTTCTGGAGAGTGATAATGATTACTATAATGTCGGGGCGAGTGGATAGTACTGTAATAAAATGACAGGGTGTGGCCAGTGGAAGGGATTTCTTAATATTGGATCCATTTTTAATTATTGTTGATGTTGCTTACTGATGAGATTGACGAGGCAGTTACATCCGTTTTGTTTCACATCTTGAAATACATAAGCATATTAGATATAGAGCATGGAATGGACGACACAATAAAGAACAAAGAAAACAAATACACAACACGCTGCAGTCGACTACATGGTTAAGGACAAAGACATAAGAGAGAAGAGAGCAATTTCCAGAAATCTTACTATATATACCAAACGGGAAATCACATTATTTGGGTGGTGGGGGGATGGATGTAGTTCCAGAAGTCCCTGTTAGGCGGGTAACTAATTAAAACAATTACACCGTTCTCCTGAAGGACTGGACCATAAATAAATCAAGAGCTATTAAAATTAAATGATTTGGAATTATTACATTTATATATATAAATGTAATAATTATATTCATATATGACATGTTTTGAGCCAGAATCAGACTTAATTTTAAAAAGGAACTTTATTCACGTAATTCTCTACATCATCTGACGCTAAGAGGCAAAGAGAAAAAAACGCCAAAGTGAAAACTAAGTGTGTGACCACTTACACCCAGATGTTAGAAGTATCTCGGATTTTATGAGTGTACTTGAAAGTTAATGCTGACATATATGGCTATTAAATATAATGTTCTGGAATCAGAAATATTTAATGGTTAGGCCACATGTTTTGGAGAAATAATTGGGTGATTAATTTGATACTTGAAGATGAAATGAAAAATAAAAATTAAGTGCTATGTAGGGAATTTAGTTTTAAATTTAATTTAACTATCCTTACAATATATATATAGGAAGAGAGTGAGCTAATAGTAGGAATTAAAAAAAGAAACTGAATACCATAAAAAAGTCTTAACCAGTCCTTTATTACATTTTTATTAGATGTGCAGAATAACATGACATAATTATAATTTATATGAAACGAAAAAAAAAAAAATTGAAAGAATTAAATTATTATTAATTTTTTGTAAAATCCGCTGAGCATATCCTTGACAATTAAAAATACTTTTTTATTAATGTTAATGCGATTTCTGTTCTGCAGAAGAGGCGAGACAAATCGAATGATCTGTTAGATTGTTTCTAAAATCGGACTTGACAAGAGAGATTTGTAATACAAAACAGTGATCCAACGAGTAAGTAAAGGAAATTATCGAAAGTGTATCTACTGCTACATTTTTCAGATATTCCCATTTACATCAGAGAGACACAACAAGGAAATCCTATATATCTCAGAGTTTCCTTTTCTGTATCCTACAAGGTGACCCAGTTAATCTATCCTTTCGAATACATTCCAACTTACGCTTTAAATCGATTAATCCTCTTGGGTAAACTATTCTTTAATTGGGATTTTAGTTTAAAAACTGCTTTTCGTAAACATACTTGATTTTACGCAAATGTAAATACTATTTAAGCCTGACGTTTGGCCGTGTGAGGTTAATCGTGAAATCTAGGAATAATAGAAATTGAATTGCGACTCAGAAGTCGCGTGGACTGAAATTTAAAATTTTTGGAATCCATCGGGATTTATGGAAGGATATAACATTGGAGCTGACCGAGCTTTCGTGGTTCGAGGAGGACTGTCATAAAAAGCTCCGATTTAAGTCATTTTAAATAATCTTAGAAGTTAGATTAAGTATTAGGATTTAAGATTACTCCCAAGGTTAGGTAATAAAGTTGTATATCATGCATAAAGTGTTAGATATAAGTAAATGTATATTTTTAAGACCATGTCTGCTACTTCCCCGAACCCTCTTACACCCACGACCTTTGGGTCGTGACAATTGCTTGCAAATTTTATGATTTTTTCCTGTTTCTTCAAATGATCTGAACCTAGGAAAACTTATAAAGACAACTTATCCATGGTCGAATTCAGTAGCGTAACGAAGAATATTAGACTCTCCCCCTTTAAGTCAGGTTTGGGGCCCGAAGTCGGATTTTATTGAGGATTGAAAAACCATAAACTTTGTCCCTCCCCGCGATTTGGGGGATGCGAACGGGGGTGCCACTGGTTGAATCAATAGCTGAAAAAAAAATTGTATACAGAATCTGTCAGCATTTGGCATTTGATCACCAAAATAAGGCAGGCAGTTCAGGAATTAAGGAAAAAGAAATTTTTTTAACTTAAAAGTATCAATATCATGTTTAAATATTCCTAATCTGGTTATAAAAACTCTTATAAAATCAGACATTACTTCAGCTACCATTTTTCCAAGTCTCATGTAATTTTATATTTAAATCACTTAATTGTAGAGAAAAATCTGTAAAAAGCATTAAGGTATCCGACTGCGTTCGGAACCGTGATTTTAAATAAGCGCATAAGTGGATAATTTTCATGATATTTAGTGTCACTTAGATTAGAATACATGTATAAAATTGTTTTAAGGACACATTTTGACAAAAAAAAAAAATTACTTAAATACAATATTTCGGCAAAAAATTAACTTAGACTAACCTTTTTTCAAAATGTTCTCCTTTTGACAAAAATGCTTCTATTATAATAATATTTTGCCTGTATATAGCTCAGACCTCTGTACAGAGGCTCAACAATGAGTTTTGAAAAAATCACATTATTTTTAGTTACAACCCATTGAAATAGCTATCGGTGTTTTTTTCTTAAAATTTCTCCCTTCTGTTGTCGTAAAACATGGATAAATCCACTTCTAAGCTATATATTTCAAAAATTCCAGTTGAGCCTCTGTTCAGAGGTCTGAGCTATATACAGGCAAAATATTATTATATTAGAAGCATTTTTCACAAAAGGAGTATATTTTGAAATTGGGTCATTCTATGTTCATTTTTTGTCAAAATATTGTACTTAAATAATTTTTTATTGTAATACTATTCTTAAAACCATTTTATATACATTTTCTAATCTAAGTGACACTAAATATCCTAAATATTATCCATTTATACGCTTTTGCAAAATCACAGTTCTGAACGTAGTCGGATACCTTAATGTGCAAATACACTATTCTTGGAATGACGGTATTTTACTCATCATGAACATATGCATTTCTTCTCAACGAATCTCTGAAAAACGAAATCTTCGCTGAGCAAGCGAGCACTAGTTGCATGACAGTAATCCTTCGTTTGCGCACGTTTACTGATGTATAATGTGAAACTTCAGAACTGGATGGACACATGCGCGCTCACGCACACACGCGCACCATATTTTATAAACAAACGTACAAAATCTTTTCCTTATCAACTATATTTGTTGCTCAATTGAAAAGACAAAATTTTCATAATTTATTTCAAGTCCAGTTCGAAATTCATTTACAACAGCATTATATATTTAGGAACGTGTAGTTTTGTCAAATGAGGTTACCAAGTTAATCAATTCTTCGTGTATCTCATCACAAAGATTAAAGTCTAATGATAATGGTTGTTTTAGCTAGTTGTATCTTATCTCTGTACTCTCATCGACACAAATTGAAACGTATTTACACGATGTAATATGAACCTCACGTTTCTATTTCTTCTTCTTCCTTTGCTTAATAATATATTTCTTTATTCAAAAGCCCTACGAGTTACACGTGCCATTTTGTGTATGTGTACATTAGGTTCGTCATACCCAGTCTAGATTTTTTTGTAAAGAAAGGAAATTAATCTTTTTTTATGTTAAATAAACAGAAACTATATAATGTTTAATCTTTTACATAATGTAATAGAGTTTAACTTCAGTTTTTTAATCAATTCTGTTTTGTTTTATGTTAATAATTTCGAATAAATATAACTTTCTAATTCTATTTTTAAAAGACATCGATTTAAAATTTGTTTAATATTAAATTTAGTGTGTGGAAAAAGAAATAAATGCTATCTTTAGATTTTATCTTTCACAGGAACTTTTGTTAATGAAAAATAATTAATTAATCTAATATTGTTGAATAGTTTAGCTTTGATCCTTCTAAAATTAATCATTAACCACTAAACTTTATATTAAAATATTAGTAAAGCTTTGATTATACAAGAAAAAAAAATGCTTGTTTAAGAAAAAGTTGATTTGATTTTGCAGGTAGAGCAAGATACTTACATAAAGATACTTAAATAAAAACCTCCACTGTGATAAATTTGTTGCATAGAATTCCTCCTTTTCTTTTCAATACTTCTTCAACAATTATTGTTCAAATTTAATAAAGATGAAAAAAATATTCAGAATTGAATTAGAACTTTTTGTCTTTGTAACAATAAATATAAATGTATTGTATCATATATATATCAACAAATTCTTTTAAGCAAAATGCAACTTCAGAATATGAACAAATTAGAATGGATTGCACTCATGTACATAATCAAACATGTCTAAGGATTCTATTTATTTCTAAAAGTCCTGTTATTGAAATTCAATTTCTCTCCCTCTCTCTCTCTCAAGTCAAGATTTCGCAATTTTCAAATAAATCCTCTCAAAATCTATACATATGCAAAAACAGTTTCTAGTTGATCATTTTATATCTAAGTACCGAACGATGTTTAATTTAAAAACATGATGCATCTATTACAATATAATAATAAAGATATAATTGTTTTATGAAATAGTGCCGTAAGAGAAATTTTTATTTAATGCAGTAATAATTTACGCATAGTTAACGCATAAACCCGTTTTCCATTTCCTTAGTTTTGTTTCTAAAAAATTCCAGGTTAATTTGATTAAAAAGATGCTACGTAAATAAAAACTAACACTTTTATTTATTACATCTTGTTCTAATTCCGTATGTTATACAGGAAATTAACTGAAACCTTTATCCTGCTTGATAATAAGTGATTTCAGTAATTGTATGTATAAAAATTTTACCCAAATAGAGAAACGCGTTTTAAGCGTTAGCGCGTTAAGATAATCTTTATGTATTAAAATTATTCGTGAATTTCAGCTTGAAAGGAAAAGTAAAAGTAAAATTTACTTTAAGTAAATAAAATATATTAATTCTAAGAAGAAAAATAAATTTCATATTTAAACTACAGCTAAAAGTTTATCTGTATATTAGACGTGACATAGATTTCAGTGTCTAATACACGGAATAGCAATATCTCAAAAGTGTGTCCTCAACAATATTAATTTTTCAAATATCGTCTTTTCTTTAGATTGCTTATTGAGTAAATTTATACCAGAAAATAAGACTTTTTATACCAAAAACTTTGCATTAGTAAATTAAAAAACAAAACAGTTATTTTTAATTTATGAATGCTTTTAAAATCTTAGTAATACAAATGATTTATTTTTTCTATGTTCATTAAAGTACTATTATCTGTAATTGAAAGGTTTTGTTTTTTTTTATAAATTTTATGGTTGATCGTATACGTTCGGGGGGGGCATTAATGATCGGTAAAGGGCCCCCCAAAAGATATTCTGGGGTGACCGCCTTTACTAAGAAAAGGGGGCTTAAAAAAAAAAACCTTTGCCTCAAAAGTCAGCGAACAGGCAATATGTAGTGTTTTGCAATGTCGCTTCGGGAAATCAACTTACCTGTGGAATTTTAAAATTTTTTTCTTTTTAAAAACAACAACAACAAAAAAATCCACCTTAACATGAAAAACAAGAATGACCCCCAAATAATCACCAAACCCAAAAAGTCTGCGTACTTTTTCAAAACTTTAAAGGCTTTTAAAATGTGGAAAATGCCCCAAGTCTTTTTTTAAGCTTCTATAACGCAATTTATTTGGGATTTGAGATTTAAAAACTTGTGGATTCATGGCGGAACGGAAAAAGATTGATGTGTTACTAAAAAAAAATATTTTTAAATCTTCTGAAAAAGGGGGAAAATTTTTTAAAGCAATTCCCCAAAACTGTTGTGAAAATTCATTGATTCAATAAGTCTTCAAACACAAATCCCCAAAATTTTAACATCCCAAACCAAGCCAGGCCCCCCATCTGTATTTTACCCGAGAATCTTGCTTTGTAATACGCTGCATAAAAAAAAACCCCAAAACTATAAACTTCACAAAAATAGCTAAAATGTGGCTGGTCTTGCAAAAAATGTGATTTGAACTACAATTTGAAGGCGAAAAATAGGGATCATGGCCGAGGCCTCAAAAACCATTCATCTCTCGAGTGAACAGAGCTAATAGAATGATATTCGCCAAAAACCGCCTACATAATTATTGGAAAAATGTTATATATTCAGTTGAAAGTAATTTTGTATTTTCAGCAGCAGAAAGGATAAAAATATGCTAGTAAAAATTCCTGCACAGATCTTGAGAAAAAAAAAAATCTTCGACTATCAAACATGGAGGAGGAGGAGGCATAATGTTTGGGGGTGCATAGGAAGCCTTTGAGTTGAAAATCTGAAATTTATTCAATCAGCAATGTACAAAATTGATTACTTGAACTTTTTGAAGTAAAATGTAAGGAAAACTACCGAGAAAATTGCAGTGAGTGATGATTTTTACTTTCAGCAGTACAAAGGTACCAAGTAAATGTCTTGAAATGTGAAGCTATGGCTGTTCTACCATGTCCCAAACCAATTCCGTAAGCCATCCCAGTCCCCAGACCTAAGTACAATGCAGCATTTGTGGGATTTACTCGAGTGAATAATCAGGAAGAACGTAATAACACTCAAAGAAATGCTCAAATCTATCGTAGTAGAAGAATAGAACAAAATAATCACAGATGAGGCAACTAAGCTAGATCAATCCCTGCTAAATATGTCGAGAGAGTTACAGAAAGAACGGAATAAACCCTAAAAAGTATTAACTTTTAGTTAAAATTCATTATCGTAAAGGTTTTTTTTTAACAGTGTACGCAGACTTTTGATGCGCACGATTTGTGTCGTTCTCAAGTTATAATTATTTGTATTATTTTATGTAATAATCAGGTGATTTTTGCTTATACTATTTGAATTTACCACGCTAGAGGAATCAATAAAAATAGTATTGATTCAGAAAGACTTAATTTAATTAGCGATCTTTGTATGAATATGAAAGATGATCATCAGTACGCAGCCTTTCTGAGGTAAGTGTATTAGCTCTAACCGTCAGTTACAAGCTCAATTTCCCCCATCCAAAGAATTTATCCATCTTCGATTCAAAGCTGCACTCGATTTTCAATATGAAAAACATTAGCAAAAATGTGAGGCTTATACTCCAATAAATACGGTAGTTAGAATTAAGTGTCCTTTTCTTTTTAAAAACCTTCCTCTCTCTCAGCTGTATTTTTCTACCATTTTGTTATAATGATGAAAACATGGAATTTGCCGAAGAAAAAAAAGCAATAAACTTTTTTTTTAAAGAAAAGAAATATAGCAACCGTTTTTTCGACCTAATGGTCATCTATGCAGACTGAAGCAAACAAGAAATGCCGCTAAAGTGTTCTGACATTCATGTGATGCTTTAACTCTTAAGCTCATGACACCTAGGTCACAGGGTGGACCGCGAAATTTTGAAAAAATTAGAAGTAGACCACAGCCTGGAAAAGTCTGCCCACCCCTGGTATACGTTATCACGTTACTTTCTCAACTGTCTTGATTTCAAATGAAATATTTATCTTTTGAATCAAACTGCGTTCACGTGTCAACTTTGGTTATATCAAAAACGGAGCAAACTTGAAATTCCAATTTTAAGACACGCCGAAGGAGTCATAGATCTCACTTTAAATATAATAAATAAAGTACCGAAAAATATGGCGTATAACGCGTAATTTTAATACAAAAAATGATATCGAAATTTACGGATGAGTGTTATACGCTGGGTATATAAATGAAAGCTTAAAAAAAAAAGACGAACATAGGAAAAAAATTAGACTTCAACATAGATCGAAATACTGTTTATTTAGAAGAAATGACATTCCTTATGAACTTAAAGGGTTGTAGTTCTAGAGAAATAAACTATTTATTCAAAAGCTTGGAATATTACCTCAAATAAATTGCTTCAAAACATAATAATGTACATTTCACGTTTCTTCGTAAAAAAGAGATGCGTTTTATACAGCTAATATATCCCAAAATTATAAAGTGCAGCTTGAAAATATAGGTAAGGCATTACACACCGGATTTTACGGTAATCAGAATTACGTACAAAAAAATTACTAATTTTGTACGAGTTATTAAAACTGTAATGAACAAAATATATCATTAAAATAGTAACAAATTATGAGGCAACTACATTAATAAAAGCGTCAAAGTTTAATGCATTTACTATCAATTAAAATTAGATGCTCTTTAATTAAAGTACTTATTTCATTAAAAATTATAAAAACTAATATTAGAATAGCCATAGTGTTACAAAGATTGGGGCCCATGGATTTTATGCGATCAGTCTCAAAGAGCAAGGCAGTTAGTTCTTCAGAAGCGATGGAAATTTATTGTCGAAAAACAAATCTTGAAATACAGGATACAGTACTCAAATTCGCTTAATAAATCTCAGAAGGTCTTCACATCTTCTTCAGCGTGTAGACAAAATAATCTTCTTTAGCGTCTAAAATACAAGTATGTTTAAAGATTATTTGCTAGCACCGCTCATCCTATTCAACAGCCGAAGTAATCACTAATCAATGGTCGACACTTCACGGTCAAATGAATACCAACTAACTGCTAGTCAAAACAACACTGACTCAGCTTCGGTGAGTAACTTCCTAGTTACAGGCCTCACGGATCTTGCGAGAAAGATTCGCTTACGTAATAGATCGTGATATTAGTGGGTTTCTTTAATAATTTCCAGAAGAATCCATATGGCCGCTAACTCACCAAAAAGGGTTGCCTAGTCCCGAAAATTGTCACCAAGGTCGCCAAAATGATTGTCAAATCACCATAAGGTCACCAAAAAGGATGTCAAAGTGGTTCTATCGCCAAGATTTAGTCAAGTTTTCATAGAATAGCCAAAAAAATGCAATGTACGGCGTTGCTTGAGATTATTAAATAATTAAAATAAAATAAACACAACATATAGAGTAATATAAACGTATTGCACATCCAGATATAAATTATTTAAACTATTTTAAGTATTATTTAACAGAAAATTCGTAACAATAGTTATGAGAATATAAAAGTGACTGACTAACATGCAATACTGAATCACATTAATCATTAGCAATCTATGAAGTACTTGAAAAATAGTGAGGAATGATAAAGAACGACGTGCATTCTAATTAAAAAAGAAATTTTTTAAAATGTGCTAAACGCAAGCGATATAAAACCAATCCCTGTCTTAAAACATTAATAAAATTATCTTTGAAAGAATTTTAAATAAATTTTAAGTTAGATCCCCTTCTAACATTAAAACTATTACCAGTTTTTATTAAAATTCCTTTTAAAAAGGATTCCGTAAATTGTTTCTGTTACATTTAATAATCAGACATCACTGATATATAATTATGATAATGATACAAAAATGAAATCCGATTCTTGTAAGATTTCTTGAATTTACCCTATCACACACTTGTACTCACTGTTTTTTTAATATAATTCATCTCTAAATGTATTTACTTACATATCATTTTCCGATATATAATTTTATTTGTCTATTCTTAACTAGAAAATTACAAAATTCAAGATGTTAGCTATATTTCTTAAAAATATTTTATATTATTATTATTACTTTTATTTCAAAAACATAAACCATTTGACTGAATACTTATATTTTCCAATAAAAATTTGATCAATATTGCTAAGGATTCAATATTTCAAGGATAATTTTACAAACTATGGCTGTGATGATTGATTTGAAACTCGTAACAAAACTTAATAAAAGTTTAGACAATCAAAATTAAGTAATAGTCTTGTTCTAAAATTAAGTACGTAAAACCTGTTTTTGTGTGGTAGATAGATACCTCATAAAAGACCCCACAAAATATTCGAATATATATATAGACTCATGGACAAAAAAATTATCTCACCAAGAAATAATTACGGGAACGTAACGAAACTTGACATGAAGGTACATGTCGGGGAGATATGCAAATGGTTAGAAATGCAGCATGATTGCGCATTACGGATAGCCAGTAGAGGGTGTTTAACGTCGTTTTCCATGGAGTATAAATAGGTAATCGTAGCTTGTTTAAGTTTTCTGATTCGCTTACAAAGGAAGAGCTGAAGTAGACATGCCATTACGCCGTTTTCGAAGACAATATGAGCAGCTGTCGCAGTTTGAAAGGGGGAGAAGCATGGGCATGATGGAAGCTGGGTGGTGAGCTAGGCGAGTAGCTCGTCAATTAGGCCGTTCTGATTGTGTTGTGAGGAGGTGTTGGGACCAGTGGATCCGAGAGATGTCATTTACAAGAAAACCAGGCTTAGGACGCCCTCGAAAGACCAGTCGTCGTGAATACCGCCACATCGTAAGAAATGCACGCGTACAGCCAACTGCTTCATCGACCGCCATCCAGGCCCAGGTAGCACCTTCACTAAGGGCCCCTGTGTCTTCTCGAACCATACGAAGGCGCCTGGCTGAAGGACATTTGTGATCGCGGAGCCCATTACGTGTGCTGCCCTTGACACCCACCCATCGACGCCTCCGTTTGGAGTTGTGCCGTGCACGAGGAAACTGGATTGCAGCGGAATGGGACCAGGTTGTCTTAAGCAATGAATCCAGATTCAGTCTCAGCAGTGATGACAATCGTGTTCGTGTGTGGAGACCCCGTGGTGAATGCCTCAATCCTGCCTTTGCTTTACAGCGACACACCGCTCCCACAGCTGGTGTGATGGTATTGGTTGCCATTACCTACAATACATGGTCACCCCTAGTATTGACCCGTGGCACCATGACAGCCTAGCGGTATGTCCATGACATCCTGTAACCACATGTGTTGCTACTCATTCAACGACTTCCAGGGCCCATTTTTCAACAAGACAATGCTCGGCCTCACACGGCAAGAGTGTCATAAGACTGTCTTAGTACCATTACTACCCTTCCTTGGCCTGCCCAATCTCCAGATTTGTCTCCAATGCGGATCATTTGGGACGGTGAGTTGGGCATCCCACGAGTTTGAACGAACTAGAGGCAATGTTACATCAAATATGGAACTCAAGACATCATACAGAACTTGTATGCCTCAATGCCCGATCGTATTGAATCGTGCATTCACTCTATAGAGAGGGTTCAACAGGGTATTCAATCCTCCGTTCTTGTGCCTTTTTTTTAAAAAATAAATGATCATTTTTCTTTGATTTGCTAATCATTTACTTATATCAAAGTAGTCATTACGTATGTTAAATTTCGTTTCATTTTGATGACTTCTTCTTGGTGTTCTAATTTTTTTGTCCATGAGTGTATATTTATGTAGAGTCTGGCCGATGTTGGTTTATTTTTATTGTTGGCATATCTGATTTCAGGAAAACATCTTCAGAATTAATTTTTAACTTGTTCATTTACTCACACGTAACGTAGATGGACAATACTATTTTTATTTCACAGCTATTTGGTAAGAACACGATAACAGACAAAAGCGACAAAGCAAAAGCAATCGACGACGATTATATGGTGAAGGCAAGTAGACAAAGAGATAGATCACAAAAGATTTTCGCTTTTTATACCGGAAGTGAAGCTCACGTGACTCCTTTGTAACAAGAGATTTGATTGGTTAAAATGCGTGGGAAAGAGATTCCTGAAGTAACAATACTAGTCGATTGCGATTAAGATTAGGGCATTAGTTGTAAACCGAAGAATTAAATGTTTATTTAAAGATTAGTAAAAAAGAGTTAATTAAAAGGATGCAGGAGGGAATTATTACATATATATATTTCACATGATTACTTACAAATAACAAGCAACTTTGTCGACATACCACATAAATTTTTTTTATGCGACCTAGAGGGACAGCATAAAAAAAGTCTTAGTTAGAAAATACATCTGTTATTTACGAAATTTATAAGAAAGAATTTCCACATAACAAAATAAATAATTAAATTATACATGGAAAAATTAATTTAAAAACATTTAGTTTCTCGTTGTATAGGTGGAGAAGTTTTCAAAATGCACTTACTGCTATTCATCGTAATTTAAAGCGCTAATCTTCCTGTGACGAATTAGATCAAACTCGTTTTCGTCCTTTGAAGATACAATTTCAATAGATTTATATTTTCTGACACCATAAAGTGAGGGATAAGTTTTTGCGACGAAGGTTGGTTGATTATACAGTTGCTTGTAAACGTCAGAATAACCAGATATGCATGATCGAAGTTCTTTTTGTAATTTCAAACTCCTTTCGGACTTGGTATCTATTTTAATAAAATGTTTTTCCAATTTATTGGAAAGCTGAATCCCTGCATATATTTTATCCTCTCTAAAAGAATCTATTCTTCTTGCCCGTCTTCATAATCTATCAAGTTATTGATAATGTCACTGTTATTGAAAGTTTCGTCTTCAATCAAGCGCGGGCTGTTGGCGCGTTGAGAGAAAGCAACTAAATGTGCATTGTAGGGAGACTGTTTATAACAAATTAACACAGAGTTGTGAAGTGTATATATGTACATTGATAGAAAACATTACTGCGGCGCCAAAGTCGTTGAAATTTTTATACCGTATAAATAAAGATCGCACAGAAAAAATCGCAAGGTTCGCAACAAAAATAAGTTCTACTGTACAACAGCTGGAAAGTAAAAACGTAGTGTCAATTATTACTTCTTTTTCACGAAATTAGCTTTTATGATTAGTTTATGGAACGGAATCAGAGGTGATAATTCGATTCTCGAGTCATAATCTTAAGTATTAAGTGTATAAACGTGATTATGGTATTAATTACAATGAATGCTGGGAGCGAGAGTCGAGAATAATACTGAAAAGTGTTAATTTACTTTATTATGATGTAGAACAGTGTTATGTTTTTATCACGGTAAGGTGCATTTCCATATCTTTACAATGATTTACGCGGAAGGTTAGTGATTATTCAATTTTTATAATTTGACAGAGTTATTTTTTTAGTACGGTATCTCTTATAACAATATGCCTTATTAGGTAGAAATTAGTTTGTACGCATAAAATTTCTTTTACAACAACAAAATCATTTTCTAATGAAAAAAAAGGTTCAAGGTGCTTTCATAATCGTTGATATTAAGAAACTAATTATGGATTAATCTTTTCAATGTCTTTGAATTTATTGAGTAATGAACAAAATAATGTTTCCAAAATGAAAAGTAGCTCAAATGCTAGGAATAACTCAAATGTGAGAAGGAATTTGTTAACTCCTAACTGTATCGTTATTTTAACGCTTTCAATGGAAAAAAGCTTGATTCAAAATTATTAAATGAGATCCAAATATTTATCATTGTTATGCAGAGATACTTGTATTGGAGCAGATTTTTTAAAAGCATGTTTCTATTGAAATTCTGCCTTTTATTTTTATTACTTTTGTAGTGTGGGGTTGGTAAAAGAATAATTGAAGACTGAGGATATTCAGAGAGCAAAAAAAGCTAAAAAGAAACAAGAGTTAAACCGTTTAACGTGCAAAAGTTAAGGAGCAAGTAAATACATTTTGGTGGATTCTGCAAACACAACTAAACTAATTCAAGTGAAATCTGGTGTGAAAATATTAAAACGGTGATCATAAGGAATAAATGGTATTGGCCATAATTGCGATTTATACTCATGAAAGCATGATAGTTCAGAAATACAGGACTCTAAGATAAGGAGACCAGATATTAACATATGTAAAGCGGCGTGGGGGGAGGGTATTCATGATTAAAAATTTGGTCTATATAGAGAAACAAAAAATTCATAGAATACAAAAATAGTATTGTAATATATATGTATTTTTAATTTCATCATAAGTGCAATTTGCAAATATAATACATTAAAAATTATGTTTAGTTACTATAACAAAGAATAAAATAATACTGCTCTACAGTATTATTTTATTCTTTGTATATTTCTCAATTGAGTTATTTATTTTTAGTAAATTGCTGTCATTTTTTAAAAGGTCATGAAATTTTTCGCAAAAATTTGTTAATTTATATTTTACACATAAAAACACTTTCAAGTCTAAACAGTTAATTGTGATTTTTCTGATGCGTCTACACTTTATTTACCGTAGAAAAAACGCGTTCAGTGGCAGCATTAAGTCCTGGTAAGGACAGTGTGTTTCACAATTTCTAGTGCATTATTGTATGGAACATGGTTTGTGCTTCAAAATGATGAAACATTTCTAACCATTTGTTCTCTATTGTGATTTTTGTGATACCTAACATTTAACCTTTTCCTTATCAATATATTTCAGAAATTTGGCCGGGCAAAGAAACGAAATCTAAAATTCTAGTTATTATTCTAGTTTCCAAATCAAAAAATCAAATATTGGATGGAAATAACTTTATATATTGTGTTATAGAACTTTTTAGTGAGCAGTTCTCGTAAATCAGTTCTCAACAAATACTTTTTATTATTCAAGTTTAACATTATAAGATTAACAAAAATAGTATAAAACTCATATCCTGGAGAAATAGCCACATGGCCGCCGAAAATCATACATTCCCTTTATGCTCTCCTACAGTTCCCTAGCTTGTCGCATTCTTTCCGAAAATCGGGACTTTTTTAAACGCCGTGGGAAGCGGGAAAAAGAGTTAAAAATCGGGATTGTCGAGGAAAAAGTGGGATGTCTGGTCACCTTACTCTAAGATCTCATTCTTATGCACCGTGATGGATATACAACTGTACAGCCTTTAGATGTCTCCCTAAAAGCCTTACAGTTATGTGTCCTCCATTTAATATCGCGCTGACAAAGACCATGTCCAGTGGCGTAACGTACAACCCCGCAACCCCCGTACCACGGGGGGGGGGCGTTCAAAACCCGAGCGATGCCAAGTACGTAAGATCCGGCTTGGAGCTCAAAACCTGACTTTGCAGGGGGGCTTAATAATCTCCATTACGCCACTGACCATACACACATCCTTTATAATAGTCTACTTCCATGATTTTGGAAAGATGGTAATGTGTGCCTGTGGTTCGTTCTATGCGTTAATATATCGAGAATCAGTATTCATACTGAATCTCAACTTATCAGTGAAAAGAACACAGGTTCAACACTCTCGTATCGAAAGATAATCCCGTCTGCACCAATTCCAATAAACTCTCCAGTGATCCGAAGTAAGATGTAAATCATGGATCATCTGCCATACATCTCTGCTTCTTTAGGACTTCGGTAAACAGTTCACCGTAAAACTGAGGTACCAGGAGAAGCAGAAAGCTTATTTGTGAGTTATGTTGCTATCACTCGCATATCCCCTTTGTAGTTTGTTGGCTGTTATTCTGTCTGGTGATTGCTCTTGGGTGGCCTGTGACTGATATTTTGGACACCTTTCTGGTTACTGTAACTAGTTTCGTAATCTGGATACTACATTTCGTTTCATATTAAGCCATCTTGTTATCTTCACTTAGAGTTGTCTGCATCTAATTTTCTAACTGCTCTCTATAGTAATTCCTCATCCAGACGTTATCACTGTACTTTTGTTTGCAAAAGTTTGACAAATAATTGTATCAGCTGATAAGAGATTAAATTTAAAGTTTCCACTTAGATTAAAAAATGTACTATGTACCAGTTTCAAGAATAGTATTACAATAAAAATTATTTAAGCTACTTTGACAAAAAGAACATCGAATGACCCATTTTCAAAATATTCTCCTTTTGTGAACAATGCTTCTATTATAATAATATTTTGCCTATATATATCTCAGACCTCTGTACAGAGGCTCAACTAGAATTTTTGAAATATATAACTTAGAAGTGGGTTTATCCATGTTTTACGACAAAAGAGGGGAGAAATTTTAAGAAAAACGCTGATAATTATTTCCCCCAAAATGGTTATAACCCGGAAAATAATGTGAATTTTTCAAAATCATAGTTGAGCCTCTGTACAGAGGTTTTGTTTCATTTACAGGCAAAAATATTATTATTATAATAGAAGCATTTTTCACAAAGGAGAACATTTGAAAAAAGGTTATTCTAAGTTCATTTTTTGCCGAAATATTGTATTTAAATAATTTTTTTTGTCAAAATGTGTCCTTAAAACAATTTTATATATGTGTTCTTATCTAAATGACACTAAATATCATGAAAATTATCCATTTATGCGCTTTTTTAAAATCACGGTTCCGAACGTAGTCGGATACCTTAATTTAAATCTTGACATCTTTTTTAACAATAATTTGAAAATTTTTCTATTGTCAGTTATAAGTTCCGGAACATGTCAAATATGTCCACTGAAGCGGAGCATGAAGACAGCAGTGCAAAAGAATCTATTGAAATACCGGTAAAATAAAGAATGTTTGAGTATATATTACGATACAAAATATAAAAATCCTAGATATAAACCATTCGAAAAAAAAACTGATAAAATTATTACAATCCACACTAAAAATTTTAATCAATTTAATATTCAAATTTTAATATTCAAATATTTTTAATTTAATATTCCAAAAGAAATATTCAATTTGAATGTAATTTACTTATTTGGTTATCGTATTTATGCGTAAAATGTAAAATAAGATCACTGAGTTCTTTTTTCCCATAAGGATTCCCCGTTACAAAATCTAAACCACATAAATATGTAATTTTAAGAAAAAGTTGATAAAAAGGAGCACATATTGTGCACAGATTAAATATATTAAAACTATAACACATTACTGAATTAATGATATTTTTATTTAAAAAAAAAATATGTATTTCCAAGTGCATATGCTCACTGCTCTGGGCTTTGCAAATTTCACTCAATATGTATATTCAAATTTTTGTTTATACGTTTATTTAAGTTTTAGAAAACCAGTTATAAAACTTATCAGTTTAACTATAATGCCCCCAAAAAATTCGAGCTTCTACATCATTTTCGTTGATTCTTATGCAAAGTGACCTCCTGAATCTGAATCTGAACCCCCCGTTTTGTCCCATCACCCACCATTTTTTTGGGGGGTCGATCCCCTCCTGTTATTATTATTGTTTGGTAATTTTACGGTCATGAATTTTATTTGGAGAAGGAAAAGGATTTGTTTAACACTTACACTTAAAAATAAATACATAATACATAATAAATAGTAATAACAGATTAATGTGTGTAATATAAAACACAACGGATGTAATTTATAATAAAGTATCTTCATTTGATGCTTGCTTTCCCTTTGTACTTTGAATTAGAAATTTCTCTTGCTAATAGCCCTATTCTGCAAAAATGCTCGAATTCCACTTCCCTGAAAATTTTCTCTCGAACTGAGTGATGTATTGATGGAACAGTTCCCTGTGGTCATCCGAAAATGCTCAGGCTTGGTTATTTCATTCATTCATGTAACAGCAGTAATTGGGAAATAGTTTGCAGGTCCGTGAGGTTAATGTTGTTGTTCTATCCTCGAAAGATCCGATATAAGTCTGGTCGGATCAGCTCCAGAAGTTTGTTGGTTGAAGTTATTTGATTTCTACCAGAGAATCAGGGGGTGTTCCTGTGCACCACTGGTACGTAGATGGAATACGTCATATTAAATTGAGTTTAGATCTTTAATTTGAGTATAGTTTTTAATACGGAAGTGATCACCCAGAGGCCGTTTCATTCTCAGTACTTCCATTATGCTCAGCTAAGGCCTACAGGCAAAAGTGCAAAGACAGGCTTCACCCTTGGACTTTGCCCAGGGAGTTCAGTCTTTATGACCAATAGAAGCTGCTCATGCATGGTTTTGTTGACTTTTGAATTTAGGGGTTAAAAAGTAATTCTTTTCCCAAATAAAATTAGTGGCCATAAAATTACAGAAGAGTGATAAAAATAAGAGGAGGAAGGGGGTATTTTGAAAAATCGATGGGTAATGGAGGAAAAGGGGGTCAATTGAATTCAGGTAATTTTACATAAGAATTAACAGGAATGATGTCGAGGTTGATTTCACGCAGAGCAGTAAAATTGATAAAAATTAATGGAATTTTAAGAAATGTACAAAAAGAGTGCAATTTTGAAAAATAAGAGTACTTTTTAAATAAATTAATATGATTTATTATGGACTATATATATATATAAAAGTGCATTGTTAAGAGAGTTATGTTTTATAATTTATTCTACTATTTTTATTTTTTGTGTAAGTGTGGTAAGAATTTTATAATATAGAAGAATAAATCATAAATATTTTATGAAATTATTATGAGATAGACCCTTTTTTCTTTCTAGATTTTTCCAGGCTGTAAAATAAAAAATAAATAGTTTTATTGTTCTCAGATATTATAAAACGAAACAGTAATAACAGTTTGTTTTGTAAAAATGAAATGAATGTTTGAAATTTTTCAAAATATAAACGAATTCTATAACTGAATTTCAATATTTTTAGGAGATTAAAATTTTAAAGTCCAATTACTACAACTGGTGTCTTGCTATTAATTTTTGATAAAAACATGATAAAGAGTAACATTTAATATCAAGCTACTTGTTTTTATTGTTCAAATTTGTGAATTTCAATCCCAATTCAAGATATAGAGAGAGATAAACTTTGCCAAAAATATGTTTTAAATATATGAGAAATAGGAATTGGGGTCGAAATATATATATATATTTAACTTTTACATATACTAAAGTATGGGTGATGTTTTATTTTTAAATTAGCCTTTAAAATTTGAATATTCATGTCTCCACGTAAAAATACTTTGTGCGTAATCTGTTTTTGACACATTTTTTTCCAATTTGGATGATTCAGTAGATTTTAAGTGGATCCAAGTAAAAGTGTTTAATTTTTTTCAGAATTCTGGAGGTGTTAGAAAATCAAAATATGTCAAAAATGGCGAAATGATAAGATTTATTCACGACGATACGAAAACTCTATGGGATGTACTACAAAGAGGACTTAGAGAATCTGGTAAGATGTTATTTGTTTACAATATAGGCTCCAAAAATGGTTCTTATGAGCTCCTGGAGGTCCTTGCGACTTCTAAAGAGGTCTGTGGACAAAAAAAAAATTAAGAATGCATGGGCAGCGTTTGGGGCTCCACGAAAGATTTCATATAAAGTAAAATATTTGTGACTCATTTACATTATTATGAAAATTGAAATAAATTAGTAATGTTTTTCCTGCGTTAAAATTTTTAGACTAAAATACTATAGATAGGTACATAAAGTACTATTAATGACAAGAAGCTCACGGGGGAGGTTGGGCAAATCATGCTTTCGGTAATTGGAAATATGTAGGTTTAAATAGGAAAGAATCTTGCAGCACATGCAAAAACTTGTCTGAAATATGGTATTATAAAAGAGTCATGCATTTAGTCTACATTTTAGTTTTGTTTCGTGCAAGATCTCGAGATGTGAAATAATGCAACAAATTTTCTTTATTATCCTTCTTTGTATTGTTACGAAAATAAAGTTCGTTTCTTAAATATCTTTTAATACCCAATTGTTATCTTGTACATAAATTTATTAACCAAAGTTATACTTTTTTCAAAGTTAATTTATAAAATAGACTCAGTTCATAATATTTTTTAATCTTTTATTTAATTTATTTGATAATTGCTTAATATGTTTTTCTTGAAACATAAATAATTAAATAAGTAAAAGATGCGTACTTAAGGCATATAATATGTGACGCTTACTTAAAATTACATATTTTTTAATTCCTACTATTAACTCACACTCTCTCTATATTTATTTATTTACCTTGGTGGAATTTTCAATCGTTAATAAAATACATTTTAAAGCGTTCAATTGAGCTCAAGCGCTCAATTAAAACTAATTATTTAACGAATTACAAATATAGCCACGTTGGCATCATTTTTGGCGACGTGTCAAAACTTGAAAAGGTTTTTCTGACGTCTTAAAGCATTCAGTAGAACTGAAATTTTATATACACGATTGTTTGGGATGACAATACGATACTTTAATGATAATTAATACAAATTAATGACCACTTAATGTTGTGATTCTGTCATATGTATATAAATATTTATATTAATTGTATGTATATAAATATTTATATTAAATGCGAGATTTCTTACTGTTTAGAAAAAATGATGAATATTATAATCATTTAATTCTTAACACAGAAGCTCATTGGTTATCTTGAAGTGCATGTTCGGATGATTTTACACACTCTATGTTAGTGTGGTTTAATGTTGGAATTCCTGGTGTAACGGGTCTATCCGCGAAGCTTCTACTCTAATCCTCTTAGGTAAAAGTGCTCTTTTTAACTGTAAGTTCTGTTGAAAACTTTTCTCAGTGAAGAGGACGAGATTATGGTAAATGAGTACTTCTATTTAAAAGTTGGTATTAGAGCACACAATGATGGTCGATGGTTTATAGTTGGCAATTAAAAGTTTATTAAATTGTGAACAAGACTACGACCGGAAGTCGTACAGTTAAGCAAGATATTTAAAGAGAATTCAAGTGTAGGAGTCAAGAGTGCTCCAGGACTCTCAGTTAAGTAATTTTTATTATATTTTAGTTGCGTTAAGCTTATGCGATTGCTCTTCCGGGTATATTATCGAGTGCGTTTCCTACCTTTAATTGTGTTTGTTGATTAAGAGAAGATAGTAATAATATATTGTGTTTAAAAGTTACTATCGCGGATATTTGCTCGAACCCCCAAACACCAAAACCTCCGGATTGTCATACTGGGAAGTAAAGACAATTATTTACAGCTAAATTTAACGAATTCAAAGAATGACATAGCTCATATGATTGACAAACTTTTCAAATTAACGAAACCAATTTGAAACTACAAAGTTATCAGTTGAATTTCATCCAAACTAAAAGTATATCTACGTTTGTTGAAAACTTTTTTTATTCAAACAAAAGTATAAAATAGAAGAAACCTTTCAGCTTCTATATCTTTCAAAATTGCAACATCGAAATGAAGATTTGCTTATGTATTGTTAACACTTAATGGCTGTTCCGTCTTACCTCAGCCAAAGATTCACAGACATTCTTTATTTGGTTATCTTCGGTTTGACGTAAGGCCTTTTTGTAAATAGACTTACATACTCAGATGAGTCGAAACAAATACAGCTGCAATATATTGAATTACTATAGAATTATGTGGAGCTGAAACCAATGTTTGAACAAGAAAGCTACAAATTCTGGTTATTAAAAGAGATACTAATTTTATATCCTGTATTATGGGTCACTGCACAGAAGATGTTGAGTGCTTTTCCGTCTTCCTATTTAGTTGGCCGTGTATTTGGTACAGTAATGACCCTAATCACCGGAAAAAAGAGAAACTCGAAATTAGTGCTCATGGAGACTTACGCTACTGTTACAAACATAGATCTGACGATAAATAATTTCTTACCATCCCTTCAAGTTCACCCGTCTCAATGAGAAGAAATATGTGTTTATATTTTAAAGCAAGTTATTATTTGAATAAACACTAATTCAGGCATCATTATATTTTTTCTTTATATTTTATATTTACATCAATATTTTCCATTCAGGTCATCAAAGTTAAACTAGTAATTTTTTTTTTACTGTACGTTGAAATAAAGTTATTTTACTTTGGGGTGTGCATGGCCAAGTTTTTGGCATAAAAAAGGGGTTCATGGGCATAATAAGTTTGAGTATCACTTGTCTCTTTGTAAGGAAATAAAATAACTGTCTGAATGTATTTTCAGAGTACAATTAAGTACGTAAGAATAATGATAAATACATATTTTAAATTCATGTAATAGATAAATAGTTTACTTTAGTTTTATTATATCTTCCATTAGACAGAGAAGAAAAGAGAAAAAAAGAGACCTAAAAATGATTATCTTTTAGAATGATATAAGTTAATTTAAAATTTAAATAAAGAAATGGTTGACTTATTAAAATGAAAAAATTATATAGAAATAACTAAAATAAATAAATGCTAGAAAAACTTAAGTACATACAGATTGACGTAATGTAACATGCCATATTTTTATCGCAGATTTTAAAAATTATTTTGAAGTATACTTTTGTTTACAGTGTTAAGGACTAAACCAAATTTTCAGAAACTCCTATGTTATTTTCATCTATAAAAGAACTTACACAAATCATACATTTGAACATAGTTGAGAAATGTTACAAAATACACGGTACATTTAAAGTCTTTTGGGTGATTATGTAATTGTCCCACACTTATAATTAAAAATTGTGCATTTTTGTTATTGAAACTTACATTAAAATACTCAAAGCTAATTAATACAAAATACGTTATCCTCTTGCGTATGTATATACACACAATCTTTTGCAAAAAACTCGAAGCACCATGAAGAAAGTGGTTGTTTTTAATGAAATTAAATATATGTACAGCTCATACACAGATAATACGATGATAAAAATATCAAGACCATAAGGCCTATCCATGGCTCATGATTTCAGCGTGAATGTTCAAATCAGTAGTTGGTTGAACCACATCTGGTGGCGACACCTGCTTGTATACGTCGCATTAAAGAATGATAGAGGTTTCTAATGTTATCCTGCGATACATTCTACCAGGCATTCACCAATGGTTGCTCCAGATCTGCGATAGTTTGGGGTGCCCAAATCTGGCACCCAACCATATCCCATAAACGTTCAGTTGGTGAAAGATATGGTGACCTAGCTGGCCAAGGTAGAGTATTGACGGCAAGAAGGCAGTCTAGGGATATACGAGTGGTATGAGGCCTGGCATTATCTTACTAGAAACTAGCACCCGTATGACGTGCCATGAATGATAATACAACCGGCCAAAGATGGTATCAACATATCGTTTAGCTGTTAAAGATGTATGGAGGCCGACTAGAGATGACCTGCTGTTGTATGAGATAGCACCCCACACCATCCCACCAGGGGCTATGGCTGTATGCCTTTGTAAAACTAAGGCTGATTGAAACCACAGGTCCCAGTCTCTTCAGACACGGAGACGATAGTCATCGGCTTCAAGAGTAAAACGAGATTCATCATTGAACACTATGCGATGCCAGACCGATGGCAACCATGATGATTGGCTGCGACACCCCTCCAGACGATTCCGCCGAAGTTGTGTAGTCAAATACTGCTTCAAGGTTTTAAAGGCTGCTGTGAGAGTAACCACGCCTCAGCCAAGCGCCGTAAAATGGTGGAAAGTACCCCGGGGAGTAGTGAAGTGGCTGCAGTATGCTGAATAGCAGACAATAAAACAGTTGGAGCAGTTTGGGCTGTTGAGCAATCATCCAATCTTGCCTCGCATTTGAGCATCTTGGCCTTCCACAGAGTTCATTTCGTTGATGAGTTCCATACAGCAACCATTGCCGCAAACACCTTTGCACAGCTGTGTCTGTACGTTGGAGGAGACGACCTATTGCTCTGTGTGATCACCCAGCTTCCTACATTCTGACAATGCAACCACATTCAAAGTTATTCAGTTGCCTATAAGGTCTTTGAAAATGTCGTGATGGCATCATTCGTTTTTTCTCCAGGGAATCACATCGGTGAAAATAAAAAGAGATCAGTTTTCCACCTCTGTTGCCAGTTTTATATTTTGCAAGTTGCTCAGCAGAAATGCGCACTACGACAGCAATTCATGTTCACTGGCTTTTGAAAATTTGATCATTTGCATGTTCAAACAAGATGTCTTTGCCTTTCATCACAATCGAATAACTCTTTCTTGGTGCTTCGAATTTTTTTGCAAAAGAGTGTGTGTATATATACATACATATATACAATAAACACAAGTGTATTTATTACATACAATTGTTAAGAAAATTTAAAAGCTTATGCACTATTTGTGTTTAGGTGACGGACGATGTTATGGATGGAGAAACGATAAATCCGATTATAACTGGATAAGCTATAGCCAGGTGAGGAAAATATTATTTTCTTCCCATGCCTGTTATTTTAAGTAAATATCTAACGCAAACTTTTATTTTTTTAGTTCATAAAAAGAGCTGAAAACTTTGGATCAGGCTTACTGAAAATTGGCTTAAAACCAGGTCAATCATCAAATGTGGGGATATATTCAAGGAATCGCGTTGAAGTAAGTTACTTTCAAATGTGAAAAGTCTTTTTAATTTAAGATTACATACATATATTAATAATAAGTAATGTCGGATTACTGATATCGAATTATGCAAAGTGGTTGGAGGAATTAAAAAAGCTGCATTTTAAACATTAGTCTCATATAAATGTTATCTTTAGGGAAGCTTCTCAATGAAATTGCTATAATTCGGAAAGTTTCATTTCAACATCATGAGCATATCGTTGAACAGGCTCCGTCACATATCGCTATTCTAACGTCTTTTTTCTCAGAATTTATGGAGAATTGAGTTATCAATAAATCTTTTTACACACGTGACTTCTTAGATCTGACAACGTGTGACTTTCGGTTGCAAGGACTGTTGAAGTCAAAAGGACAGCAAGAAAATCGAGCATTGAAAAACGCCATCCACTAGCATGTGAGTTCCATAAAAAAGAATTGCAATTTTAATACAGAGAATGGTGCTGTGTGTCTTGTTTGACATCTATGACTTTGAATATCATGGACTGTGTATTGAACAGTAACAAATTTCCTTTTAACGTGTCAGTGATTTGTCACTTGCACTCCCTTTGATAGTTAAATAAAGGACTTTTCTAGCAGTTTTTCTTTTTAATTTCATCCATAAAACAGCTTTCTTTTTAGCTCGTTTGATACAAACCCCAGAGTTTATTTTATCTTCCTTTTGGTTCGTTACTTATTAATTTTTAAAATTCGTCCAGACTTATGAATCACCCAGTGTACACAACACACATTCACACACTGCTGGTTATTAACATTTCAATGCCATTTGAACGATATAAAATTCCAATTCACACGAAGGAAGAAGATGCTGGAATATGTAAATGATCTTTTGTTCTCTCGACGAATATCTCTTGTTCGCGTCGTCGGTAATCTGAACAGCCAGCATTACCTTTCTCAGATCTTAAGGTCGGTGTCTGTTACCTATCTCTGAGGTCTTGGATATGCCATCTTACAACAATATATCTTAATCAATCTCTGGCCATGAACGCTATTCGACCTCTATCCCAACGAGTAAACCTTTGATACCTTCAAAAGAAAAGTTTGATTACCTGGCACTGCAACATAAAATATTTGCAAAATCTGTGAGATTATTGAAAGGTCCTGAGCTCATTTGAGTTTTCAACGTTTCTGGTGTCTTGTCATGTTCATGCTTGATGAATCATCAATGTGGTCAGAAGGAAAAGTGAAGTTACATGATACTAGACAGAGATATCTTATTCACAATCTTTGCAAAGTATAATACCTAATTTATCATTAAAAACTATAAAATTTCTCTGTATGTAAACATCTAACAATGTTGTTATCTAAAATAATGAAATACTGATGTAAAAAATGTCTTATACATTTTCAGTGGGTATTGACGCAGTTTGGATGCTGTAGTCAATCTATGGTAGTTGTCCTCTATATGACACCCTTGGTCCTGATGGATGCGTTTTCATGATTAAACAAGGTAAATTTTAATGCACATTAGATTTTAGACATAATATGTAGACAAAATTTATACTAAACCTCTCTAAATTTAACTTAAATAAAACTTTTGAAAAATAAAAATAATACAAAAAAGATGTACTTGGCATGGAAATACAGTAGTAAATTCTTAAGGCCTAGATTATGAAAAACGCCTGGAAAAGTATATATATATACATCAATGTATAATCTTTAGCACCCCCATTTCCTTTTGGGAAACAAATATTATTTGAATATTAAAAATTAAAATAAATAACTGAAATTTTGAAAGCAATAACGAGTCAGATACCGCATTGCAGACTGAGACTACTTTGTAGGCATAGCATTGCAATTTTGTTGCGTAAACATTGCACTCACATGTGCATATATATATAATATATAATATTTATTCGAATTCTTATTTATTTATTCGAATTTATTCGAATCTAAGCCTCAATTTAAGTTCGCAACAAGTTTTTAGGAAAAATGAAAAAGTGTGTAAAATGGTTTAACGATATCCAGTTTTACGAAATTAAAATGAGAACTATAATAAGAAGTGAGTAATTAGTTATTTTACCGATATTATAAACTTTTTAATACATACATGAACCTTTAATGGCTCTAATTGCCCCACCCAAAGAACTTTTTCCCTTCGATTCTAAGCTGCTCCCAATTTTCCGCAGTATTAACATTGGGAAAAAGTGCGGTTTATAGTTCAGAGTAAATACGGTATACATACATACAAGTATGGATATATATAGAGGGAAATACATGTGCATATATGTATCAAAATAGTTAAAAATTTTTTTTCCTTCTTTTGCTTGAAGCTGAAGTCGAAGTAATAATTTGTGACCAGGAAGAAAAGGCACGGAAACTTTTACACAGAAAAAAAGAAATTCCATGCCTAAAAAACATTATAATTATGCTGAAGAATTTGAGCGAAGAACTGATTCGATTAGGAACAGAAAATGATGTCAAGGTCCATTTATTTACTGATATTGAGGTACTGTAAAATATCTTTGTAAAATAAGATCCTTAAGCCGAATTGTTATGTAAGAGAGCTCAGAACCATTAAACGGGTTAAATATAAATTGAAGTAAATAATTTAAGTCGCACGCAGTTTTCTTTAAATTATAAAAAGAAAGAAAAGTCTATTTACATGGAATATTTTTACGTGAGCAATCGATTTAAATGCGCACTTTGCTTTAATAAATAGATGGGGAAATAAAATAGTCCTTCACACAAAGCATAATGAGATGAATGATTTTTTTAAAATTAAAATTAAACGTTGTATATATATAGTAAAGTTCAGACAAAGAGGTTGAAATATGGTAAAAATTCAAAGCCGTAGGATCATTCATCTGCACATTGAATAAAAAAAGTTAGTAGTTAATAAAACCTTTCTGGTATTGATACATGTTTGCATACGTCGATGTAAGGAATGGAAATGATTCGTAACCTCATCTTACGGTACATTCTAAAGCAATGTATTGATTCTTGCTCTAGATCTGTGACATTTGAGGTGCCTGAATCTGATGGCTTAGCATGTCATACACGTTTCCTATTGGAGAAATGTCGTTTTCCCTTGCTGTCTAAGGATAACAAAACTCACACGGTGGTCCAAAGATATGAGATTTGTATGAAATCTTCCATTATGTCGTCTTCCATTATGTCAGGGTGACGTGCCATGAAAGATAAAACAACAGGTCGCAAGATTCCATCAACATATCGTTGAGCTGTTAAAGATGTTCTAGGAATGACTAATGGGGACCTGCACTTGAAACTGTATAGCCGCCCAGACGGTATAAAGGTTAGTGACCCTAACTGGTGTGCCATAGGACCTGGGTTTGAATCCGGAGAAGGCATAGATATTTGTAATTGTATAAAGCCTGTAAGGCATGCCACTAAATAAGTGTAGAGCCTTAAGTCTTTTTGAGAGGTTGGGGAAAGGGAGATGAGAGCCCCTCCCTCCACAGGGTGTTATCTCTCAAAATTGGGTTAGAAAGAGCAAAACGTATTGTCACAGGCATAGTGCTTAAAGCTGCGGTTAACGACAGACGTAAATAAATCCCTTGCCACGATGAATTTTGTGGGCCTCGATCTGACACCATCGATCGGGTGGCATTAAATACAACACAACTCGAAATATCCATAGGGGTAAAAACTTTATGCTTCAGTAAAACAAAGTCTGATTGGATCCATTATACCTTGCCCTTCCTACATAGGTCTGATGGTTATTTATTCCAAGACTGAAGTGGGATACATAGCTGAATACTACGTGATTCCAGCCTGCTTGCAGCCAAGATGTAATAGGTTACCTCACTACTTTAGATAACGACTTCACTGATGTTGTGAGTTAAAGATAAACGCATCTTAAAATGCACCGTGAGCGTTAAGCGGCCACAGCCAAGCGACGCGTGGACAATGACACTGTTGGAGATGTTAGATTTATCCCCTTTAATTCGTGCACCTTGGGGTTTTAAAGTCTTCATTTCGCCGGTGAGTTCCTTGAGACATCCATTGCTCTCAGCAGTTAAGAACTGTTGTATTCAATTGTACTGAAATATTGTTGACCTATTGCTCTGTGCGACAAGACGTTTGCCACATATAGACTATACGATCAGTTTAAAATTCGCTCAATGCAGCCAACAACGAAAAAAAGATGCGGATAAACCGTCCGCCATTGTTACATTACTAGTTATACAGTAAAACGCCCATTATGACTGGCGATAACATCCGTTGGTTTTGAAATTTTAGTCATTTTCAAACCCGGTATAAAGAAATTTGTAAGGAAAGATCCGAGATCACCAGCTTATTTTTTATCGGTCTTTCATTTTTTATTTTGTTTTATTTATTTATTTTTTGAAAAAGTGTATAACTGATCTTTAGCCCGCTTTTTTAAAAAAACTGTAACTTACTAGCTTTAAACAATTTCTTTTGACTACGGTTTTGATTCAGAAAATAAACTGCTCACTATCGTAAAATGAAGTAGAACTATTTTTCTACATTTTTTCCATTGTTGTGGATTTTTAAGTACTCTTAAACCTATGTTGAAAAGTATGAAATATGTAGAAATTGATTTATTTTGCAAAAAATATTTATTTTCACAAAATTTTGAAGTTTAGATTACTTGATTTCTCAATATTTATTCATTACAATTATTCATAACACCTTAAAGTTTATTTAATGTCTTTTATTAAGCATAAATTTTAGAATTTTTGTTCAAAATATATTTATGCATGTCTGAAAGAAATAATATATATATACATATATAATAATAAAAAATTATATATTTATGTAATATATATATATATATATATATATCAGGCCCCAGGCCTGCTGGTAAAATGAGGAGGGAATCATCTCTTTCATAACTCTTTATTTTGCTTCAATCACATAAATCAACATGCGGCCTTTGGCCATCGCAACCGCAATGTATGCGTTCTTCTTCGTCAGCGCTCGCTCCACCTTTAAATAGGCTTATTTACCCAAATCCTTTCACGTGGTAAAGAGATCGCTCTATTTCATTTTACTAATTTTGAAGCTAAACTTTTCAAACCTGACATATATATATTATTTTTCTACCATTTATTTTCTGTATAACTGCTTTAAGCATGTTGAGTTGCACTTTCATTTTTATGGATTGTAATTGGTTATAAAATCTATTTCCTTTATAATGTGAAAGAAAAAGTAATATTTTTATAAAACAAGAATTCGGAGTTAATTTTTTTTCATTACTCTTCATTTTAAATAATGCAATGAAATATAAAAAAAAAAGTAGGAGTTATAAATTTTGAAAATTTTATGTATATTTTACAGGCATTAGGAGAAAAGAATCCCCTCACAACTGGTGAGAACAACGATCTGTTAATAAATTTATCATTTCCTTTATTTAATTTTATTGAATTACATTACTTATTAATAAGCTTTCTTACACCAATAGTTAAAAAACTGCTAGAAGAGTTGTTAAAATTATTAAGAATTTGAATATTTCTTTCAGTTATGATATATTAAAATAATATATAGTTTATTAAAACAAGTCATATAAAAACTTTTTAAGTCCATTCCTACTTAGAACGACAAAGAAAATTTTTATTTGATCTACTTTTTATTAAATAGTTACAATTAATATTAATATGTATATACATAGAACAGAATCACAAAATATTAAGTGGTAATTAATTTTTATGAATTATCATTAAAGTATCGTATTGTTATCTAAAACAATAGTGTATATAAAATTTCAGTTTAACTGAATGCTTTAAAACATGAGAAATAAACCTTTTCAAGTTTTGACACAAATCGCCAAAAATGATGCTGCCGTGGCTGCCTTTTTAATTCTTCGAATAATTAGTTTTAACCGATTAATTTTTATTAATTATAGTTAAAATACTGTATTGTCATCCAAAATAATCATGTATATAAAATTTCAGCTCAATTGAGAGCTTTAAAATGTATTTTATTAACGATTGAAAACTCCACAAAGATAAATAAATAAATAAATATAGAGAGAGTGTGAGCTAATAGTAGGAATTGAAAAAGAGGGGAATAAGTATATCTATCAAATTTCAAATAAATGTTTGTGGAATTACATCAATCTTCACAAATAATATTTATCCAGGAAAAAATTGAAAATAATATTTTTATTCTTTAAAGTAGGGGTCTTCAACTTTTAAAGCTCGAGAGCCCCATATCAATAAATCCCCAATGGTCCACGGGCCACATGGATAAATTTAAAAAAATCCGCGGATCACACGACTGTTAAAGAAATAATGTAATTTAATTAAGAAAGGGAAGTTTGTTTTACAAAACTATATATATATATATATATACAATTGATTCTAAGGGAGGAGATGGTTTTACAGATTTGTGTATGTATATATGTATAAAAAACAATACATTTGGAAGTCGAATAAAAATACTTTGCGTGTTAAAGATAAAAGTCCACCTTTTCTTCAAAAAAGATTCTGAGGTTTTATGCCTAGTCAGATGTTTTATATGTAAAATTATTTAAGATACAATGAAACTTTTGAAAAATTCGTCATTTTAAGAAGATTTTATCTCAAATGGATATCAAGCATATCAACAAAAATGTTTTAAATATCAAGAATAACAGAAACAAGTACTATAAAAAAATTTTTTTAAGTCAATTCCTACTTAGATCAACAAAGAAAATTTTTATTTTAGCTACTTTTATTAAATAGTTACAATTAATATAAATATGTACATACATATGACAGTATTACAACATTAAGTGGTAATTAATTTCTATTAATTATCATTAAAGTATCGTATTGTCATCCAAAACAATCATGTACATAAAATTTCAGTTCAACTGAATGCTTTAAAACGTGAGAAAAAAAACCTTTTCAAGTTTTGACACAAGTCGCCAAAAGGGTCATAAAGTCGCCAAAAATGATGCCAATGTGGCTGTATTTGTAACTCTTTAAATAATTAGTTTTAATCTATTAGTTTTTATTAATTATAATTAAATTACTGTATTGCAATCAAAATAATCATGTATATAAAACTTCAGCTCAATTGAGCACTTTAAAATGTATTTTATTAAGGATTGAAAATTCCACCAAGATAAATAAATAAATATATAGAGAGTGCGAGCCAATAGTATATGAATTGAAAACGGCATTTTTTACGACAAAAAGCAGACAAGGCAATTTTTCCTGAAATTGCTTCAGATTCAAATGAAGGGCTATTAAAATGCTTTCAGTGGTGAAGACATCTGCTTTAAAGGAACTGTTTGCATTTTCTGAATTTTTTAAAAAATTTTGAATTCAAAAATATATTTAATAGCTGTTAAACGGGGAAAGAAAACACTTTTATCATGATTGAAACGTTTTTATAGTTTTAAATTTCAAATTTAAATTTTAAAATAGGATTAAAAAAAATTAATCGCATTATTACATTCACGAAAAGTAAATTTGTTATGACTTGAAACTGAATAATTGAATTTTTATCAGTACGTTTATCTAGAATGATGTAAATTTTGTGTATAATATATTTTAAAAATCTTTTTCAGTTGATTTTAATCATTACTTAAGTCAAGTTGGTATTCTACTTTTAAATTATAATAATTTAGATTTGTGCTTAATACTGTCACAATCTTTTCTTTTTTAAACTAAGTTTAATTTTTATAAAACCATAAATTTGAAATAAAAATTTTTTTTCTTTAAAATGTTTTTTAAAAGAGATACTTCTACGTTTCAATTTCATTCGTAATTTAAGAGATATTTTTTGTAACGCGAAATATTTTGTCAAATTTTTTATTGTGAATAAAATTAAATCATTTTTTTTATTGAAAGTTGCCAAAGTTCTCTGATGTTTGTCTCATATGCTATACCAGTGGAACTACAGGTGACCCTAAAGGAGCTGTGCTGGTCCACCAGTGTCTAGTCTCATCCATTTGCGCTACAAGTCTTGTGTTGGTATGGATTTTTCTATTTGAAATATTTACTATCTTAGAATATTGAGATTTACTAAAGAAAGAAACTATTGCACATTCGATATCAATAGCATAAAAGACTCCTTATTTTAAGGATATCTATTTTATGATCTGCAGCAAATCCTTAATTCGACAATGTTGTATAGTGCATGATCATAATTAAAGAGCTCTATTTCAAAGTTGACGAAAGCCAAAATTTGTCTTCAGAAAATTGGGAAATTTTCTGGATGATTCTATTATTAGATGGGAATTTCTTTCAGAGCGATAAAGAGCATTACTTCCAAATATCCTCTCCAGATGGCACAATAGTTCAAAATTCCGAAGAACAAATATAATTTGTTTTCGAAGGCACACATAAATTGTTATCAAATCTAGAAATATTCGTGGCGATCTCATTTTCCACGTGCTCAGTACCCACGATGATTTTAATTTCGCGAATTGCGTTTTATTAGTAAAATTGTTTTACGAGAACGTTGATTCCCCTGAAACTGATTTACGAACTAGAAAGAATTCTAAAAAGTCCAATTACTATTAAAAATTTCCGAAAATCTATAGTGAAATTTGAAGCAACAAGATAGTTGATTATTCGTTCTGGAAGAAGAAAAAAAAAAACTTTCACAGAGGTAGTTAAGGAAGTTGCTCTTCAAGAAGCTTCCACGCTAACTCGAATACTAGTCATGTACCATATAGATTCAGTCGACCACATTCTGATGGAAGAAGGGATCCATGTAGATTCTGATGAATATCCATTGTGATAGAATCCGCATAAACTTTCACGAGCAGAGGTTACAACTTCACAATTTTGATGTACAATTCCTGTCCTCACTTCAGTTGCAGATCTCAAATCGATAAAGCCTTGGAATATTTCCTAGATTAATGAAGCACATTTTCATTTGAATGTATGAACCACAAAATCTGCTCCTCTGTCTAGACTTTCATTGCATCTCTCAAAATTAAGACTAGAATGCGGGATTTTCTGCATCTTTTATCCTGCATTCTTAAAATTTATTAGGGGTATGTATTCATTGAGGAATTAACTGTATCAGCAAAAATGGCATACTTAATTACCAGGCAGTGGTAACATCCTTCTGATTTGACGACATAATTTTGAACCAAAAGTTTTAGGGTTTTGGTGCCAAGTTGGCAATTTTCCAAAATTAATTGCAAATAGCATCAGCACCAATGACATACTCGATTACCAGGCAGTGGTAACATCCTTCTGATTTGACGACATAATTTTGACACTAGAAGTCTTATGGTTTTGGTGCCAAGTTGGCAATTCTTCCAATTAATTGCAAATAGCACAAACATTTAAGGCGTTTCTTCATAGTTTTTACGGGAAGTTATGGTTTTTCAGTCAATTCCAATCATACACTGGCTTTTGTAAGAGAGTTTTCAAAAATGCCTGAAAGTAAAGTGACGAGTGTATTTTGTTTTAATGAAAAAAAAATGAGGAAAGAATATTTGTTGAAGAGAAAGGGAGATATAGGTTAACTAAATCAACCTGAAGCATGCATTTTGATGTTTTTTCCACTGTTGCATTTTAGAAGCGACGTTGTTTATTTATGTTTTTATTTTAGACAGCCATTTTTAGAAACCTCGTTTTTCTTCTTAGAAGCACACGATGAGTTGCTTTTCTTTCTTCTTTCAAATGAAAGAGGTAAGAAAGGAATGAGTGATCAGTGTATGAATGAATGAATGATTGATAGTACCTAGATATGGATGTTCGAAATTTGAAAGACAATGCGTTTGCTCGAGATAAATGGAGATCGCTATTTAATCAATCTAAAGCACATATTTCCTATGCTTTTCTCGTTGTTCTATTTTAGAAACCATGATTTTCCGACGTTTTTTATCCATGACGCCCTTTTGACAAATGCAGGGTTTTTTCTTTAGCTCCATTTGAAAAAATTTTGTAGCCAAAAAGAATAAGGAGCTGTTCTAGGATTTTACCTCAGGCAGCGATATGCATTGCTATTAAGGAACAAAACTGTTTCCTAAAAGAAACGCATAATTCCATTAACAGAATGAACTGTATGTGATACGGATGTACACACATTTTTGTTTCATTAAAACCCTCCAGATGCTGTTATGGGAAATCTCGACTTCATTCGTAATTACTTTTGTGCTACAACTATGTGTTTTATCAGATGAAGTAAATTCATCTCATTGATTGACGTTCTAGTCATTCCTTCACACTCCCGTACAGACCAAAGGTGTCAAACTCGTGGCCCATGGGCCACATGCGGCCTGCAACAATCATTTTTGTATCCCGGCCACATGGAACACATCAGAACACATGTATTCCGAAATAGGGAAGATAGTAGCAGAAAAGAGATGTCAAGTGTCAAGACGTAAATATTAACTTTTTCTTGTTCTCTTATATATTGTAATGGATCTTTTTTAATTAACAACTGAAACATAAAATAGAGGGCACTGCCATCTGTACTGATCCGTACTTATATCCGTACTGATTAAAACAGTCTAGTGTTGGACTCAAGTGATTAAGATGCTGATAATGGTCTGTGTCTTTCTGGCCGCAGATGGGTAATATTTAACTTAAATTATTTCAGTCTATTCTTTTCTATCATGTACATATACTATTTTAAAATGAATAAACCCTTATTATTATTATCATTTCTCCATTTTTTTTGCGTCTTACAATGTGTTTATTGTAATATATATATTATTCAAAATAAACCTAAATTTCTGTAAATATTGATTTTTTTTTGCTGCCTACCTAAAGTTAAACCTTGTTTATTAGGCAGTTAGCCTGTGCCCTTGGTGCAGACGTTCAAAAATACCGGTACCGGACGACCATTGGTACAAGCTCGCGAAGATGGTATACGAGAGTTCACGTCATTGGACACCTTGTACGGCTCAGCCATCAAAATCTGGGGTGGGGGGGGAAGGATGAGCAACCGGTTTGTTTAATTAGCTATCCTACTAGCACTTTGCCCGTATACAAAATGAAGCTTTTGAGAGCACCCGCTCCCCTCATTTGGATTTGACTATTTCTGCTCTAAGAAGTGTGATACCCCCTCTACCACCCTTCATCCAAGGACTGGGATTTTGTAGGAGGAAATGATTGATCCCCCGTTCCCCATAATAAACCAAAAATTAAAAAATATTGATCAACACTATATGAAAAATCAGGAGGATAACGTATTCCTAAATTTGTGTAAAAGCGCCGGGAATCCAACCACTTATTTTTTATGAGAAGTTATCCTAAGAATCTTTATTCCCTTTAAAATTTCCAAAGCACGTTCTAAAATTACGCTTCTAAGTTTAATGTTTCCCAACACCCTCACGGGTTCAATCTCAGTTTTTTCCCTTCTTATATCTACTATATATCTATATATAGTAGATATAAGAAGTACTATATATCTACTAACTAATCTGTATATCACGGTTTCTTCTTGAGAGGATTGGCTGTGAATTAGCTCAATGTTGGCTCTAAAGATTCCCCAAGAATATTAATAGGAAAAGCGTGATAAAGCCCGTCACAGAAGAATTTTGAATAAATTTTTCTCGGATTCTGTAAATAATAAGTTGTTTAAGTAAAAACAAATCAGCTCGAATATTTTACAGAATTTTTGGTTTTTTCGGAACTATATATTGGTGTAACAATATAAACTAAATGAAACTAAAAGGGCATGAATTAACCTAATTCAAATGGTTTGAAAATTCACTCAGTATCAGCCAATTATAGATATTTTAAGATACGTAATATTTGCATTTTTATATTCTAAATACAGTAGAACGTCGTTTATCCGAATCAGTTGGGCCCCCCCACCGTTTGGGAAAGGGTTTTTGGGTCCAAATCCGAATGCTATCCATGCAGTATATAAATCGGACACTATACGAATATTGAAAATTCATCACATGGAAACGTGCTTTGAAGAAAAAAGCAAAATAGGGTGCAAAATGTCGTGCAATTTTACCTTTTATTGTGGAAAATAATCACTTATTTTTCGCTGTGAACCTTATTTATTGTGTAAGGACTCTCTGTACTTTCAAGGTAAGGTCTCTGATTCTCTCTGAGCAGCAGTAGTTGAGTAGGACAGCACTCTTGATTGTTGTCCGTAACACTCTAATTCCTTTTCTTTCGAGTTTTCATCTTCTGAGTCAAGCTTTGACGCAAATTTAAAATGGTTTCTCGGCTTTTTTATGTCAGGAAATTATTGACTCTTTCAACATTATAAAAACTGTGCTAGAGACGCTTCACTTTCTCCAAATGAGACGGCAGGTTCAATATCTTAAGTTTTGTCTCTATGTTCAGTTACTATTCCGTTTAAATTCGAATAAGGCAACAGTTCACAACTGAACAAAAGAGCACGTATACGCCCCCTCACTTGGAAACAAACAGGCCTAATATTCCGTGCAGATGTTTACCATATCAAACAACTGAAATTCCCCAAATATCCCTGACCTTTGTTTCTCTCGTCACTTTTGGCCTCACGTGAAAAACTGTTGAGCATTGCACTGTTCAAAAACGTATTCATATGCAGTGCATGTTGTTGATAAAAAAACTGGTCAGGATATTTGACGCTCCGGATAATAAACGTGCGGATAAACGACGTTCTACTGTAAAAAAGCATTGTACTTTTTCAAGCTGGTAACGACATTCCTGTATTTTAATACTTTGAATTTGGATCCTGTTAAAATTTTAAAACGTTAATTAAGAGAAAAAATTTTTGAGAGGTATCTGAAAGTTTTACATGAAACGTTAATGATTTTTTATATTATCTGCATCAATTACCTAATCATTACATCTACACTGGTGTGCAAAAAATCTTAAGCAACAGGTGGATTTATTGCCATAACTTCTCGAAAAATCATCTGAGAGACATGAAATTTTGAAATGAGGGAGAGTATTATGTACGTAAAGCATGACGCATCGGTGCTGAAAAGAATACAACGCATACGGTATGGAATCAAACAAAACAAGCTTGCTTGAACGCATAGTATCGTGACTCATGATTGTCTATCCAACAAGAAGTTAAACAACAAGCAGATGTTCTTAATATGCAGGCATGCCCTCCCCTTTTACAATGGTTGCTTTGCACCGTCTCCGCATACTCAGTAAACCAGCTTGTGCAACATTTCTCTGAGGTAGGAGTGCCCATTCCCTTTCAATCAACATCTGTTTGAGTTGTTGGCTGTTCTCCGGATGATAAAGGTGGCAATATTACTTCCAAAGCATCCCAATATATGTTCGATGGGATTTAAATCTGTGAGTACGCCGGCCAATCCATCTTCGAGTGATATCTTCACTTTCCAGCAGCTCCTCAACAGCAAGAGTGCGATGTGGCCGCGCATTGTCATCCATGTAAAATGAAGTTCGGCCAATGGCACCTCGGAAAAAGACGCACATGTGGGAAAGAAGTACCTCACAATAGCGATTCCCGGCTATTGAGACCCTCTGTCGAAAATATGGAGCCTCTCAGTTCGCCCGTTCAGCATAATGCCTGCCCAGACAAGAACTCCAGGGACCACCGCAACGGTAAGTCTTCCTGATGTTACTGGGATAAAACCGGGTCCTGATCTTCTCCAAATCAAACGCGTTTAGAATTGTTTGTACTGAACCGACTCTCATCTGTAAAGAGGACACGACTCCATTGATCAATTGTCCAGTTTTTGTGCTCTCTGGCCCACTGTAAACGGTGGCTTCTGGTGGCCAACTTTCAACGGGAGGCAGCATTCAGGACGGCGGGCGAATAGGGTCCTTTGTGAAAGCGTCTGGCCACAGTAAAACCGCGCATTACCCTACTAATCTTCGTTGATGTACAGAGTTTTGAGCAATGGCGCTTGCTGACTGCTGTCAACCTCTTCGCAGGATGATATATCGGTCATCTCCGTGGCATTTTTTCGTCCCCGGCGGCCACCACCAACCTTCTAACAGCTGTACCTCTGGTTTAAACGCTTTCCAAGCTCGCGAAAACGATACTTTTTGTTGATTCCGAACTCTGCAGCTACGCTGGTGACAGTACGCCCCTCCCCCCAGCTTCCGGATCATTCTTCCACGTGAAGTCGTCCAGGTGATTTCTTCTAGCCATATTTCACGAACTGACTCACTCCGGCACCTTGCAGCGAATATGTTGAATTGCGTCTCCGTCCTTCATTTTATTCTACTGTTGAGCAAAGCGCGCCGACATCACGCGTTTGCGTGCGCTCACGTCACTCTGATGCTCTTTGTTCCTGATATTTGCATGTCAATACGACGTTTCTACTGACTTACGTGTTCCATGCACTGATCTCCAGACCTCCTTTTCTGCAATTTCATGACTATCTGCTAAATTTTTACATTGTTGCTTATGTTTTGCACACCAGTGTATAATATTTCTGCGATTTACAGGGAAAAGATACCATCACAAAAGAAGATACAGCTTTGTCTTACTTACCTTTGGCTCACATTTTTGAACAGGCAGCTCAAGTATGAAATTTTTTTTTTCTCTCAACATGTTTTTATGAACATATCTATATGTGTTTTTAATATACGACTGTAATTTTAGGTATTAATTCTTCTATGTGGAGGCAGTATTGGGTTTCTAAGTGGAGATATCACACTACTAGTCGATGACATGAGAGTTCTACAACCTACTCTCCTTGCCTCTGTCCCAAGAATATTGAACAAGTTATACGACAAAGTAATAAATAAGGACAATTACTTGAATATTTATTCAATAAACATAATCTGAAAAAAGTTAGGATTTTAAAAATAAATTGATTATGCATTAAAAATTTGCAATTATTCAACAAAAACCCTGATAAGAAGCTCTCATAAGCAGGAAATACTTTTTTGAATTTTAAGGTATCCGACTTCATTTGGAACCATGATTTTAAAAAAGAGAATAAATGGATACTTTTCAAGATATTTAGTGTCACTTAGATTAGAATACATGTATAAAATTGTCTTAAGACATTATGACAAAAAAAAATTATTTTAAATACAATATTTCGGGCAAAAATTAACTTTAGAATAACCATTTTTCCAAATGTTCTCCTTTGTAAAAATACTTCTATTGTATTAATATTTTAGCTCTGTATATAGCTCAGACCTCTGTACAGAGGCTCAACTATGATTTTTGAAAAATTCAAATTTTATTACAACCTATTGAAATAAACGTTTTTCTTAAACTGTCCCCCTCTGTTGTCGTAAAACATAGATAAACCCACTTTAAAAAAACAAAAATGTTGGGGCCCTGTACAGAGGTCTGAGCTTTTACAGGCAAAATATTTATAATGAAGATTTTTCCCCAAAAAAAATATTTTTAAAAAAATTTTATGTTTTTTTTTTCAAAATTTTCTGAAATAATTTTTTTTTTTTCAAAAAAATTTTAAACATTTTTTAATTTGGGGCACTAAATATCATAAATTTATCCCTTTATGTGTTTTTAAAAAACACGGTTCCGAACGTAGTCGGATACCTTAAATATACGAAATAAATAATTTAAGCCCTCCATCCGGCATAGTAGTTAGTAACGCTGAGTGCTCTTTGTAACCCGGGTTCGAATTTCCTGGGGTTTATGGGTTAAACCGCGGGGTGGAGGACTTAAAGGGGGAGCCACAAATCCTGTCGGGGGTTTAGGGGGAAGGGAAGCCCCTCCCCAAGGGGTTCTCCTTCAAAATTGGGATGGAACTGATCCAAATCGTACTGTGCTCAAAAACTGGGATAACAACAGGCAAAAAAAATCCTTACCTCAATGAATTTTGGGGTAACGAAAAGTCAATAGGGACAAAAAAACTAGTTTATCATAAATTATTTTAAAAAAATTTGGGGGAAAAAAATTTTTTTTTCGTTTTAAATTTAAAAAATAATTAACATTAAGAGTAAAGCCTTAAGTCTTTTAATCAATATCAGAAGGAAAATTATATCTTAAAAATGAGTTCATTATATTGAAAAAAATAACATTTAAAGAATAAAAATAAATAAAGAATGTAAATTTCAAATGTATGGAACAAGTAGTGTGCTATAAAAAAGAAAAAATGGTTGGGAGATGAATTTTTAAAAAAAGAA
>BMAV01023553.1:0-10124 GCA_019973955.1 Trichonephila inaurata madagascariensis
TTTTCGGGGTTTCAGTACAAAAACCCCCTTATCGATTCGCTTTATGCTGAAATGAATAATTATCAGAAGATCGTTTGGCCATAGCTCGGCATGGATAGGTGATTACAGGAACAAAAGGAGCCATTGTTCTCAAAATTACTCTTTCAGATTCAGTAGGCCTTTGAAACTGTCGAACTTTTTCGATTTGAAAGATACTTCATTGAATCAAGCTCTATCTTCAGAGAAACTATGTCTCTTGTATACAGATCTTTCGATTTCATGTTCGAGAATAGATTGCAGTATTAGGAGAAAGGAGTGACTCAAAATTAGCCTCAAATAATGAGTTTAAGATACATGTATTGCTCTGTATTGTAATGTGATATGCAGAGATGTTTGTTCGAAGTAATTATTGCTTTGAGTAAAGCGTACATGCTCCGAAAGTAAAGTGATTAATGTTGGATACTACATTTCTTATCGAAAGATAAATAATATCCTGTTTTCATATTGTTAAAATATTTGTTTCAATTTTCAAGTACATTTCATTAAAAATTAGAATCAAGTATTGGGATATTTGGCATTCTTATATCATTTAGGGATTTTTCATTAATTGTATATAGAATATATAAGGATCCTTTGCAACAAATCACGTTAAAATCTAGCAAAAATTAATTTTTTCTGAACGTTAAATTGATATGAATTTAAGTTCGACCGATTAGTTATAGTTGTGGTATATATATATATATATATATATACATTATATATATATTATATATATATATATATAACCTTCTTATACTGAAATTAAAGGTATATCTCTGTCTTCTGATTTCTTAGGATTAGTGTTAAAGGAAAGACCTGTGAGATGCAGGATTTAGAATATTAGATTAATTTGGAATTCAAATTTGTTTAAGATAATATTATGTATAAATATATATATATATATACATAATACTATCCGTAATGATTTAAACTTACTATATTTGATCTCTTACGTGAAGTTTCAATTTTCTCAAATAATAGCAGCGATGAAGTGCATCTGTTTATTAAATGTATTAAAGATTATCTTTTCATATAAATAAAATGCTTACCGATATTTAAGGTACTCTATATATTTTCGATTATAAAATCAATAGTTTTTAGAACTTTTTTGAGAGGAAAGTAAGGTAGTCTGCTTAAAATATATATATATATATGAGGTACATTCTTAACAACCAGAAATAACATCAAACAATAATCGAACCACATAAATGGGAAAATCACACAATGAAGGACATATGAGTAATCGAGTTTTATAAAATGGATGCTACAGTGTTATAAAATTTGACTTAGAACAGCTAATATATAAAAAAATTTATATAAAAGGGGGGTTGAACATGCTTTTGTCAAAACCCTTTCCCCCTTTATGAAAAACACTGAGCAAAAACAATAAAAAAATATGGGAATATCTAAATCCATTACAAGATAATAACATACCAAAATTGCACTTAAAAAATGCCCGGCTAAAACCTAAAATTACATATATATATATATATATATTTTCCACTTGTTTAAAAAAAAATGTAACAAAGGAAAGGGGCTTTTTAAAAAAATATTTACCGCAAGCATATATATATATAAGTTTTTTATTTTTTTTTAAACTTGGGGCATTTTAAGGGAACTTATGTTTTAAAGAAGAAACAAACTTATAAATGCTTAAAAAGTTAGTGTCAAACTCCAAGTTTCCGTAAAATTTCCAAAGTTTGTTTGGGATTTGGATGGGAATCATATACTCATTTTGGCCAAAAAAATGTTACCCAAAAATGAAAATTTAAAAAAAAAAGTTCTCATCCTTAACTTTTTAAAAAAAAACCCCAAAAAAAAGTTTTGAATAGTGTTACGAATTGTGTAAAATAGTGTAATTTTTTGTATTTCATTGTAATGCCATCTTACTCTAAATTATATTCAATTTCGAAAATTGAACATTCAAAGCAAATTGCCCCTTACGTTAAAATGGGGTTTAAAAGGGAACTTGACAAAGGCGATAAGAAGGCCTTTTTTGGCAAAAGGGGGCATTGGGTGACAAATTTGGCAACGGGGATCATTTTGGCGCCCTTTTGGCGAGTTCAAACCCTTTGGATTCTTCTAGAAATTAGTAAGAAAAACTTTTTAAGACCTATGACGCAAGCGTGTTTTTCTCGATTTTTTCCGCGAGGGGTATAAAAAAAAGAGAAAACTGGCATTTGGTTTTCCGATCAGTTGTATTTCTTTGACTGTTGGGAAACGGTTAGTGATTATTGGCTGTTGAACGAAATTGCTTTGGAAAATCTCTTATACCTGTATTTTAGACACCGATAATTGTATCAGTTTTCTTGAAGGGTGAAGACATTCTGAGATTTTTTTTCTGAATATTGCTGGAATTGTATTTAAAGGGGTTTCCCACAATAAATTTTCATCGCTCTTAAAGAACTGTTTGTTCTTTGCGACTGGTCTGATAAAAACTTTGAAACCCCCCATCAGAACAATATAATCAAAACTTTTTTATGCCTTACCAAAAAAATAATTTAACATATATGCAGAAAAATACAATTTTGATATGTATTACAAGTGCCCCTCAGCCCCAACCACGTCCACCATCGGCCGGGTTATTTCATACCCCACCACCAGGCTCAAAAAAGGGCCCCCAAAATTTCCCCCTGGGAAACCCACTTTAAATGCCATATATTGCCTTTAAGGATTTGCCCCATTGAGGAACTCGTCTTAGATATCACGGAGAAATACAAAATATCCCCTGTCCCGAAAAATCAGGTGACAAATTTTCGGGGGCTTTCAACTAACCCCTTTGGGAATCTTTGGGGCCATAAATTGAGTTACCAGCCAACCCTCTCAAAAAGGCCCCAAATTTTCAATTAGTTAGTAGATATATATGGGGTTTTAAAAAAAAAAAGAAGAAGGAGGAAGAAGATGAGTTGCTGAACGCCGTGAGCTTTTGGGGATCTGAACGGCTAATTATAGAACGGGCTGTAGCGAGTCAAAGAAAAATTGGAAATTTGGGGAAACATGGGGTAACTTAACAAAAATTTAAACGGTTAGAATTCCAGGCGCTTTTCAAATAGGATTTAGGGTTCGTATATCACCCTGGTTTTTTCCCTATAAACTGTCTTTTTATTATTATAATTGATAAAAAAAAGTTGTTTAAGACCACACGATAGAAGTGACATCTTCAAATTTTGTAATATTATTTCAGGGATTAGTTAGGTGAATAAAAAACAAGGGGATATTAGTATTGTCCCCTATAAAATTATGTATTCATTTATTTGTACTCATAAAGTAATACTTTTGTACGAAATATATACAATCATATTTGGGAATTAATTGTATTCTAAGAAGGAAACAATATGTTATAAATCCTTTAGATTCAAAATTTTATTTAAATATCTATAAAAAAAATCCGTCAAGCGTTGTTCCGTTCTTCCTTGAGCTTCTTTTGGGTCCTTTGACATAATTAAATTGAATTTTGATTTTAAAAAATCAACTAAAGGTTGTGAATTATCTTTTGAAGAGTCTACTTTAAAATTCCCACTTAAAATCATAATAATTTGATCGGAATATCCGATCTGGCTTTGTGAATTTTGGTTGTAATTTAATAATAATCAATTCTATCCATGAATTAATTTAAGGGATAGTAAAGCAGGTAGTTGATTGGGAAGAGAGGAATCTAGGTCAAAACCATTAAAAAGGGATTAAAGCAGAAGATTTATATCACATAATCTCTGGCTTATACTAGCTCTTTTGTCATTGTACTGCAGTTTTGTACAAATATATCCGGTGCTGCGGCAAGGAAAGGTTTTTTAATTATACTTTGTTTTCTTGTATTTACCTGTATACTTACTTTCGTAATTTTAAATTTTTAATTGTTTTAAGACACAGTACGATTCAATTGACAAAAATCGGTCAAAAAATCAAATTTAATTTTTTTAGTCTTATTTGTTACATGGTTATTTACAAACTCACAAAATTTGAAAGCTCTAAGTTTAAAAAACGTAGAGTTATGATAACTTTTATTTATTTATTTTTATTCACATTCCAATGGCAAATCAAAACTTAAAATGACTTATCTGGGAAAGATAAAATAACTAGTTTGTATTCATTTAAAATATTAACGCTTTTTTTCTATAGTGCTTAATACTTAGAAATTTTTATCACTTGTTGCTAATAGTACATGTAACAAAAGTTGATATGCATTTTTCAATCAAAGTAATACTTATTTTTAAAAAAATAATTGGTTAGAACTTACACATTTTTTAAGGAATTTTCAATGAGCATTCATAAAAAGAAGTATTGTACGAATACTAACCATGTGTTATGGTAAAACTCATACCAACTTTTGTTATACATAGCTTGCCGTACTTTTAAATCAAATTTCATATATGTATGTCCATTTTTGTAGGATGAGTAGCATTTTAAAATTACTTCATAAGTTTCATGTTTTTCCCTTAAAAAATTAAATGATTAACTTTTTATAAAATTTGAGCCCAAAATCTGTTTTACATCATACATACACATAGGAGTCAACCAAAAAAATTCTGAAAATCATTAAATTAAAAAAATTGAGTAAATCGTACCATGTCCCCTTAATTTTCTGTTTAGACTCGAAGTATATTTAAGTTATGTGATTAATAGAACTATTTGTTCATTGCCATTCCGATTCGCTTACACAAAAATAGATTTTTATTCTTAAGAACACTGCAGTATTGCTAATGATAATTATATTATTTTCTTAGTTCTATAAAAACTTGTCCTTTTTCTACATTTAATGTTTAATTCTAGTGTAGGATTTCTCTTTTTCTCTAAGCCTATTTTTTTAAAAAAAATACATTTCATTTGCATGCTTCAACTAGGATTAGAAGGAATCTCGCATTCATTTTAGCAGAAAAAGGTGGCGGGGGGGAGGGGAAACCTCCTTATATGGAAGCCAGGAACTTTACTTTTACAGCGTATTAATGGGACAACACCGCCTTTTAGAGTAGCGGGTGGAAACGTCCCTCCTTTCCTCTTTAGGGGTGTGTATGTCCGAATTAAGGTGGAAAAAGTCGAATGAGCGTTACTTTCCCGAGCGTGACGTTCAGTCAAGTTCACTCTCCGGCAAAAAGCGCCAATAGAAGTTATCACTTCAATAATAAATTGATTTTATTATGGCTAGCTTGGGTCATCAATCATTACCTCTTACAAATCAAGGTCGAGTTGATAAAGAGATGGTTTCCCCAGGTAGGGGGCTATCATGCAGGTAACATACATGATTCAAGCAGTTGATCTGGATTATGCCTGGTCCACACATTTAAAGACAGTCTGAGACGTCATACTTTGTTTTCCGAATTTTTTTGTAAATAACGAATCGTACAGGTACGGTTAAACTAACATTTTTTTTTATGTATTCCCTACGAAGAATATGGCCGTGCATTGTTTGGGTGCTATTCATGGGACACCATATATATATATATATATATTGTTACGAATTTTGTGTAAATAGTGTAAATAATTTGTATTTGAGTGTTTAATGCATTTATATTACTCTATGTTATGTTTATTTCATGTTAAAATTGTACCATTCACAAGCAATGCCGCCCCATACGTTATAATGACGATTCAATGAGAACTTGGCGAAATCTTGGCGCTAGAGCCAAGTTGGCATCATTTTTGTAGGCCAATTTGGCGACTTTGGCTACCATGTTGGCGAGTTCGGACCCGTCTGGAATCTTCTAGAAAGTAGTGGATCTCTCCACTAATGTCACGAGCGGCTATATTTCTGGAAGTTTCTGTCGCTCCTATAAATAAGATGCTCGCCGGGACGGCGAAGAGTCTGGATTAAACCAGCGAGTAGTGAGGATTGTTTTGACTCGCGATTAGCTCGGCTGTGCTTGTGAATAATCTTTACTTACGTGTATTTTTAAACACTGGTTATTGTGTTTGATTGCTGTTGAAGGTGTGAAGACCTTCGGATATTTACTCTCTGAATATTGCTGCTGAATCCTGTATTTAGAGGATTGGGTTTTTGATAATAAATTCGCATCGCTCTTAAAGAACTGTTTATTTTCTTTGTGATTGTTTTGCATAAAATCCATGAACACTCGGACCGTAACAAATATATAAAATATATATATATATATATATATATATATATATATAACCATGCATTAAAATAAAATCCCCCAAAAGGGGGGTAGTTTTTCTAGTTAATTATAATTTTCTTATTTTGAATATTAGATATATTTTAAATCTGTTTCACCATAAGAAATAAGAAATGCATTTGAAAATTTAATTAATTATACACGATGCATTAAATTACGCTTTAGTTTTCCTTTGTAATTTAATTAAAGCTCAATTAAATCGTTGATTATTGTATAGTGGAAAAAAAATATTCGAAGCCAATTGATTTATTTCTATTCAACAAATATTTTCACCTAAAAAAACCTTCATCGTAATCAGGATATCTTTTGAAATATAAACAGGAAAAAAAAAGCATCAAAAAAAAAAACCATCGCGGGTTGTGCCAAAAATATTTAAAAAATTGCTTCTAAACATTTAAAAAAAAAAGTCTCTAGGTATTTCACAACGGAAATTTACCCACCCAACAGAAATAATTCCGATCTATGCCTCTAACAACAACTCCCCAAACCCCAAACGCAAACACTTCTTATGCCTATCGAGCGTCAATAAGCCCCTTCGCTCCTAGAGGGGTTCTCCTAAGAGAGTAAGGAAATACAGCTAATAGAAAACGCCACTCAGACTTTTCAAAAGGTCCCCCTCTCCTTCTCGAAGTCGGACTCGGCTACTAACGACTCAGCTTTCCCATCGAATAAAATCAAAAAATAAATCGCAGAGAGAGAAAAAAAAACCTCACTCTCTTCCAAATAGGAATCCCATCTCCTAATGGTATTACCAACAGCCTATTGAATTTCAACTTGCTGTAATTATGAGATCACGAAGAGTCTACATCAAGTAAATTGAATTTTACCTGTCTTCCCCTCTTTTTCGCCAACAACAACGTTTTGGGGGAAGGTTCCTAAGAGGGCAGGATAAAAATCGATAATTTAGATCGCTTGGTGTTCCTTTTTTCTTTTTTTTTTTTTAAATCTTTTACTTCTCTTTCTTCATTTTCTTTCTTCCGTACGGTCTGCTAGGTTTTACAGTGACACGTATTTCCAAGTTAAAATGCAGTGGCACTTAGGTAATTGGCTTGACTTGCTAATTTCCAGAGTGGGGAAAAGAATAGGGATTTTAATGTCGAATGGAATGAACAGACTTGTCACGTTTAACTCTTGTTTTTTTAAGTGATGATTTGCTAGGTGAAATCACCGTGGGTGAAAAATGATTGAAAGTACCGCGACGAAATGAAGATAAAATGTTTCCTGTGTAGTTTTCATTTCAAAGTTTCTAAATCTTTGATGCGACAATAGATGCACTCCTTCTGACCCACAATAGCACTAGAGGAATTCAATTTACCTCATAATAATGTTAACAAAATAAAGTAAACAAGTAATGGAATTTTTTTAAACAAAAGAATTCCTACATAGGTCAACAAATAAAATTTTATTTTAATTAGTTTTTATTATAAATAGTTATAGTTAATATAAATATGTATACACATAAGACAGATTCACACTATTAAGAGGCAAAATAAAAAGTGATTTTCCATTCTATATAGGGTGCTGCACTATTATTTTTGTTTTTTTATTATTTATTCATACATAAATCGCATTCTTAGAAATTACAACATCTCATGTCGGATTTGAACCCACGACCTTTGGATGAGAAGTCCAACGCGCTATCCATTGCACTATAGAGACTCAACGAGCAATTTTTCCTTTTTCCATACGGTTTTGGATTATTATTTTTGTTTGTTATTATTTATTCATTAATTAAATATGATTAGTGAATTAAAATATTTGAAAAAAAACTGTATTAACACCAAGGGTCATCCACTACAAGTTTAAAAAAATATATTTTTTGTATTTCAAGCATAAAATTTACCCAAAACTAAAAAATGAAAGCATATATTGTGCATAACACTTAGGTTTGTATAATTTTATTAAATAAAAAAATAAGCATTTTAAATGACTGTTTTCTTCGAAATTATGTGACCATCAATGATAGGGTTAAGGAATTTAACAATTGCTAAAATTTAACTTTAACACACAGTGATTTTTGTAAAATTTAGATAATTTATTATAACCATTGCTAGTTAAGTATTAATATCTATTGGTATTGATCTCTCTCCCTAAAAAAGTATTTATAATACTTTAGAGTGCTCTATTTTTAAAAAAGTGTTCTGAATGTGTTTGGATGACTTAAATTCGCATGTAGGATTCTTTGACTCTGAAGCTTTGTTTTCTGCATACGTTGTGAGCTCAAAAGTGTATTAGTGCTGTGCTTCTCAAAGTTTCAATATTCGTGACCCAATATTCAATTATAATTTTCATCGGGCCTCCCTCATACAATAACATTGTATTGAATTGAATAATACTATATTTTGATGCTAAAACTACGATACGACTTTAACCTCTTAAGTGCGCCTGGCGTATATAAACGTCTCACTTAAGTGCGCTAATTTCATCGGACGTATATATACGTGTTTTCAAAGTACGATCTTTTCTGTACACTGTTATCCATAACATTATTCCGAAAGCCTTGGAATTGAATAAAAGGACCTTGACAGTGTTTGCATTGAATTTACTCATTCCAGGGGCTCTTTTTTATTGCTTTTGTTTATTCCTTTTCTCCCCGTAACTTTTAATCGGCAGTTAAGGGATTTATTATAAACCGCACGAATTATCAAGTTAAGTGTTAATTTTTGTATATAATTTTTTATATAACTATCTCATGGGTCAATTGTAATTATTAAACTTGTTCTTAACTTAGTATTGGTAAATTATAAAATACATTGTGTAGCATGATATATTTATAAGTGTAATACTCAGCGTAAATGTGTATTTTATTTCTTAAGTCAGAATGTATTTTGTTTGTTTACTTTCAGTAAATTAATAAATTTTTTAAATAATCTTTTGTTTTTGACTTTTCAATAGGCTCGCGCCCCCCTCGTAGAATTGTCACACCCCTCAAGGGGAGCGCACCTCACAGTTTCAGAAACGCTGTATTGAGTTATCATTCTCCACTTTTTCCAGCAAAAATTGCTGAAGTACAAAAATGCATTATCTAGTATTTCGGGGGAAATATTGTTGAAATTTACGTTCAATACTTCAATATTATTGGGCAATGCTTAATGCTGTAGCGAATGAATTGATTATAACTGAAATTTTGATTGATCTTTTTTTTTTTTAGATTTTACTTTTGCAATGTATTGGAATTAAACTAAAATTAAGTAATGGATTTTGACTGCGGAGAAAATTTAGAATAGTTATAATACATAAAAGTTAATTCAAACATTGAAAAACGTGTCAAAACAAATAGTAGGTGGAATGAGACATTAGCTTTGATAGATGGTTTTGCAGTTTTGTGCTACAAAATAGTCAAAATCACTTACAGCTGCATTCGCAAATGAATCCTTTTTAAGAATTTCTTTGCTACTATTATTAAGAGACAAATGGAAGCATCGTATAACTTGACATATTAAAATGTTTTTCATTTAAAAACTTAAAACTCAAACAATTGCTAGTAAACGACCAATACCCTTAAAAATTAATAAGTGTATTTGATTACACTTGTGTGATTTAAACTTACAAACCTTCAATATTCATAAGAAAATAACTAATCCATACGGACTAAATAAGTCGATAATTTAAGATCTTGTTTTTAAAAGAGAATAAACAATAAGAAACTAAATGTGGAACAAAAGATTTCACTTTTACATACATATTAGTAATAAAAAGGTTTGGAAATTCAAGACAATATGAAATCTGACTTAAATTTTTTACCATATTACATAAACATTTTTTTTTTAAATTATGCTGTCTGGTTGTTCAGAATTATGCAATAATTAAAATATTTGTCATTAAGTTTATTTTTATCACATGGTTTAAAATAAAACATTATCTAGTTAACCATCTCTATATACTCCCTTCAATAAAAATAGTATTTTATCTCCGCCATTTCCTTTTAAGGTATCCGACTATGTTCGGAACCATGATTTTAAAAAAACGCGGAAAAAAAAT
>BMAV01023554.1:35256-48208 GCA_019973955.1 Trichonephila inaurata madagascariensis
AAAGAGATTAATCTCTTATTTTTCCCTACAAAACAAAGCACCTGAAAGTGTACTAAGAGATCACCTGTATTTTTTGGAGGACGAGATCACAAGTAGATTTCAGGATTTTAAGAACATTGAGTCTAAATTCAGTTTTCTCTGTTATCCCATAACTGATGATACTGATACCACACCTTAGATGCAACAGATTGAACTTATTGACATGAAGTCAGATCATAGTGTGAAGGAAATGTTTGATACTATGACATTGACTTTTAAAAAACTGTGTGATCTGAAAAATGTCCATGTATGGAGAAATTTGGGCGGAAATTATTCTTTATATTTTAGTCGACATATGTTTGTGAGCAAAGTTTTTCTTGCATGAAAATCAACAAGAGTAATTATAGATGCAAAGTGCTGACATACGCTTGGAGGCTGTGAAAAGAATTTCAACAAGCAGTCTTTCTCCTGATTAAAAAAAAAAATTTTTAGGCAAGTATGATAGAGTACATCTGTTTCATTACACTGATTCTGCAATTAAATGTTCTTGCAGTTACAGACTATATGAAATTTGTACAGAAGTAAAATGAATAAAACTGCCCTGTGTTTTATTTAACTTATATATATATTATTTTTGATAAGGAATGCAATCACTTTAAATTTGTAATGGACCTTACTTGACAAACATCTTCAGAATTAAGGACATTTACGGAATTACGAAAAAATTTGAAAAAAAAACTTTAAAGATACATTTACAGCTATTTTGTAAGTTACTGAATGTCTTTGCTGGAGAGATTGAATTGTTTGAAGTTAGAAAATTGCATGTACTCTGATTTCCTTCTTTGGTTCTATATATTTAACTAAAAAATCTTTCTTCGCATGAAAAATATTTCTAATTCGCAAAGAAATTGCTTAACAACTGAATGCTCATAATCTGTTTAATTCAAAGTCAAACATTATAAGCCTGATTTTTCGATATGAAAGTAGAGCGGTGCAAGCACTAGGTTTACATTAAAATTTTTATTTATCTTTTTATTTAACTATAATGATGGGATACTTCTATTTTATGTTGTCTATTTCTTATTTTAAAAAATACATTTAAAAATACATAATATATGCACAATTTTAATTCTTTTTTATTATTGTTATAGAAATAGTTATATTTTATGCTACTTATTTTTATGTAAGGAAATATCTTTAAATGAGGCAATATTTATACATAAAATAAAACTGTAAATATCTATATTATTGATCTCTATTCTCTAACACTGCATGTATTATCACGGGGGTCAAATTGTTTTAAAGTCCTACTGTGTGGCACGCTGAATCATACAGGTAGATTTGTTTGGCACGCCACAGCTAAATAGTTGTCGACCCCTGTTTTAGGAGGAAATCTGAAACACACACACACACAACTGAAACGCTAAAAGCCTTCTAGAATTTTGTTTGCTTAGGAATTACTTAATTTAAAGTGTACAAAATCTTTAGTTTCTTTTAATTTTCACAATTTATAGTTATATTTGAATATATATTTAAACGTAACTATAAATTTCTTAGTGTTTGCTTGTTAGTTGTCTTGTTGTAAAGATCCAAAACACTTTTCTTCCTGTTTGAACTTTCCAAACACACATTCTTTAACATCTATGCATTTATAAATGTCCACCTTTTGGCAATCAACCAAATCATAACCTACCAAGTTTTATTAGCATGCATCTCATTAGACCTGCTAGAATAGGTGATGTTTTCATGTTATTCATTATGTTTATTTTGATGATAGGGGCTTTGCAATCCTTTCACAAGATTCTTCATTTCCTAGGGAAATACTGTGAGTACAGTGTTTCAAATTTTTCCTTTAAAATTTTATGATATACTAAATTTTTTTAATTAGTTGACTAATGTTATGTACTGTTTTACAGCTTGAATCTTTTTGTCAATTTTCTATGTGGATTTTTTTATCTACAGAGTCACAAAGGTGGGAAGCTTAATATCATTAAATTTGTTTAATTCTTCTTATTCGGTACTAAGTCCAAATTTTTTTTTCATAGACGTGCTGGGTTCCTTTTTCAATTTTAGCTTAATTGCATTACTTTTTTTCCAGTTAAATATTTAATTTATTGGTTTGTGATTTTTTTTTTTTGTTTTTATTTATTTTTCGTGCTTTTAGTTGTATTTGATATTTTTCATATACCGTAAAATCCGTCGTATAATGCATACCTATACTTTCAAGCTGTATTTTTTAATTTTCGGATATATTCGCCTTATAACGTGCTGCCCCTTTTTGCACGCAGAAACCTGAAATGTATGTATGCAGTGCTCCTTTGTTTTGAAGTCTTTTATTCGAGACATTTTCCCAGGCTTTTTAAAAAATAGTATACTTCTAGAATTTTGATTCTTTAAGTTCAATGGTCTGTAATTTCTTTTAAATAAATATTACTTTGATATATGTAGAAGTCTAATTTTTTGATGTTCATCATTTTATTTATTTTTAAAGCTTTCTTTTTTATATTTGGAGTATAACACGTATCTGTAAATTCCGATCGCATTTTTTGTGTTAAAAGTGTGTGTTATATACCAGATTTTATGGTATATATGTAAAGAAAATTACGTTATCCAGGAGGCCAAAGGAGATTTTCTGAGCGCAGAGCTTCAAATGTAAAAAATAATGTCACAGTATTGAACAATCCAGCTAATAACATTTATATTTCTTTTTTTTCCCTTCCGGTGAGAACGGAAAGACACTTTCGGTTATTTTAGATATAGAATATGTGGTATTCATTCAAGAAAACTTCGTGTTCCAGACATACTTTTGTATGCACCAAACAGAGAATGATTGCAAATGAATTGTAGCAAAATACACTTGAAAGCAACTTGTATCATAATTTCAAGATTTTATCATGCAAAGAAATGTTATTTTGAATAGTCTTGACAAAAATTTGAATGTATTATAATATTAAAATAGATTTTACAGTTTTGAAAAATCATTTTATATAGAAAAAGTTCTACTTAAATGGACTTCTATTAAAAAAAATAATCACTCTATAATAATGTAATCTGTTTATATTATTTGTATTCTTCAATAATAATGACAAAAAAAATATTGATGATTTTTTTTATCTAAAGCAACTTCAATGCTGAGTGTATACATTATTTATATATTTTTGTATAATTTAATATACAAATGAAAAGAAAAACAATGTGTTGAGTATTCTCCCTCTTCCAAATATTAAGACATTTGAAAAGAAACAGAAAAAGCACAAAATTAACAATATTGTAATTTATTCAACTGAAAAATTAATAATAAGGAGATATTCATTGTTAGCACAGAATTTTTCTTCATTCCTTACGACGAAATACGTATCAGATAATTTAAATTCTGTACAAATACGAGTGGTTTAAAATAAAAAATCTGAAATTAAATTCCGAGACTTCTGTTTTATTTTCAGATTAATACTACCGTGCATAGAATATAATTATATATCTTAATCATGTTAATTATTACCGTAAGAGATGAAATGTATAGGATTTAAAATGCTTTGAAACAGAAAATGGATTAAAAACTCTTCTTCAGTTTATATAGTGTTTCGTTGATCGGGGTTCTAGGATTTTATTCCAATCAGTCGCAAAGAACTAGACAGCTCTTTAAGAGCGTTGAGAATTTATTGTACAAAATCCAATCCCTTAAATACAGGATTCAGCAGAATATTCACAAAATAAATCTCAGAAGGTCTTCAGATCTTCATTCAGCACTCAGATTATCAGTGTCCAAAATACAAGTACATAAAAGATTATTCACAAGCAATCACTCGTTCAACGGCCGAGGTAATCACTAATCGCTTCAACAGTCAAAGCAATACTAACTGATCGCTAGTCAAAACCAGACTGACTGACTTTCGGCGAGCATCTTCTCTATTTATATCCCTCGCGGATAATTCGAGATAGACTCGCTTGTGTCATAGGTATTGAAATTTAGTGGGTTACTCTACTAATTTCTAGAAGAATCCAGAGGGTCCCGAACTCGCCAAAAATGGTCGATAACATAATCGTCAAGTCGCCAAATCGGTAGCCACTAACTTGGTCGCCAAAAATGAGGCCAACTTGGCTCTTCGCCAAGTTCCCATTGAATCACTTTATAAAGAAAGGGGGACGGCGTTGCTTGTGAATATTACAATTTTAACGTAAATTAAATCTAATTTAGAGTAAGATAAATGTATTACACATCCACAAATACAAATTATTTACACTATTTTACACAAAATTCGTAACAATAGTTTACACAAGTAGCTTTGAATTTTTTACAGTCAAAAAATAGATAATTTTTAAAAACATTTTTATCTTTGCATTGGCAGATAAAAATATTTTCAAAATTCGAGCATAAAAATGCTTTATCTAGAAGTATACTTTGGAGCATCGTTATTTTTCTGCTGCTCTATAAATCTACAATCGCTGTTATAAATAGATGTAGTACTACTTCCTTTTTTAAAAAAAAAGTCAGTAATTATAAGCTTTTCTTATACTATTCTTGTTGAAATTCAAAAGAATATTAACATTCTTAAAGATTCAAATATCCGACTGTTTTTTACTTTTGTTCGTGGCCATACCGGTATATTTGGAAACGAAAGGACTGATTTCTTGGCAAAACTTGCAACCAAGCTAGGGATTGAAATTTCAGACAATATTCTGAAATCTTTCTTTAAGAAAAAACAAAAACAAAAATAATAATTACACCCTTTGGAACATTCAGTACACGCAATAAGCTCACTCTTTTCTAACAAAGAAATATTTTCCAACCACTTCACAAAGACTATCTTGCAATCATTTTTTTACAAAATATAAAATCCTTACTGGTCATGGTAATTTTAAAGTGTATATATCAATAGATTTAACCTGTGTCCTTCCATAATTTGTGACTATAATGTTAGTGGGGAGTAAAGTGTTGAGCATCTTATCCATTTTCATTCAATTCCTACTATTAGCTCACACTCTCCATATATTTATTTATATATCTTCGTGGAATTTTCAATCTTTAATAAAATACATTTTAAAGCGCTTAATTGAGCATAAATTTCATATACATGATTATTTTGGATGACAATACAGTAATTTAATTATAATTAATAAAAATTAATCGATTAAAACTAATTATTCAAAGAATTACAAATAAAGCCACGTTGGCATCATTTTTGGTGACTTGTCAAAACATGAAAAGGTTTTTTTCTCACATTTTTAGGCACGCGTTTGAGCTGCAACTTTCTATACACTATTATTTTGGGTTAAAATACGATTATTTAATAATAATTAATTAAAATTAATTGACTGAAACTAATTATTTAAAGAATTAAGGATACAGCCACGTTGGTTTCATTTTTAGCGACTTGGGTCAAAACTTTAAGAGATTTTTTTTCCTCACATTTTAAAACATTCAGTTGAACTGAAATTTTATGTACACGATTGTTTTGGATGACAATATGATATTTTAACTATAATTAATAAAATTTAATTACCACTTAATGTTGTGATTCTGTCATACTTGTTTGGTTCAAATTTAAGACAGAGAGAAAATGCCTGAAAACCAAACTGCATGCTCTTAAAATCAACTGGCTTCCTAATTTTTTTCAACTTATGTCAAGTAAAGTAAGGTCGAGTAAGTTTTTCACTTTATTTTGTATCTTCGCTGACTTGATTTTGTAATTTTTTGTAAATGTTTCAATTCTCTGCTTTTGTGACTTCATTGTATTGGTTTTGTTACGTGATTGTCTTATTTTGTAATTTATTTTTGTGTTTGTAACTTATTTGATTTTGCTATTTCTCGTTATTTCGTAACTTTTGTCTTGTTACTTACTTTTTATTTTTATTTATCTGATTTTGTTCGTTTTACTAACTTCTGTAAGTCTCGTGTGATACTTGTGGTGAACGGAAATTATTTTATGTGTCCTCAATAAAGAAAAAAACTTGAAGTTAAAATATTTTTATGCACTAATAACTGTCCGGTTGCCAGTCAAATCTCTATCTTTATTTCTGAAACAGTATTATTCCGAGAAAGATCATTTCTTGCGTACTGCGTATTAACTAATGGATGCATGCTATAAATAGGAGCATATCCTATCGCAACGGGGGTATATGGCTTATTTAACCCTCTAAGTGGTCTTCACTTAAAGTCTTGCCATTCTGGAGATGCTTCAAAAATGCACCGCACATATTTTTTTGCTTTCAGGTGGGGTTCTCCAAAGCGGTTGAGCCGTATTTTTAAGAATGCGGCTCGGCCGCTTTTGGGAATCTTGCTTGAAGGCAGAAAAAGCATCTCTGGAATGGCGGAATTTTACGTGCAGACCACTTGGAGGGTTAAGTGTACAACAAGTGTACAAAAAGCCTTTCCACATGCGTTACATAAGTTTGATATTTTTGTTCCATTTCTTCATCTTCCTCATAAACAGATAAATCGATTTCAGAGTCAATATAATTGGCTTCCGGCAAATATTCTCATTCAGTATTACTTTCGTTGAAATCAACGACGATGCCATATTGGCTAGATAAAGTAAAAAACAAGCAACAAAAATAGTTATGCAAACGTAAGAAAGCGTACTAAAAAGCGCGGAGTGGTACGCAAAGGATTAAATGGCAATGCGATATTACTGAAATAAATATGATAATAGATACTGTATTGTGTGTGGGTGTTCTTCAAGTGATACTGGAATTCCAGTTAGTCATTTCCTGGATTTATTGGTAGCACAATAAACTTAAATAAAACAAAACCTTAATAATCTTGCGAAATTTAAAACATCAAGTTAAACTATTAGACTGAAAATACTCAAGCAATCAACAGCATTCCTAGAATGCCGAAGCCAAAATCAAGATTTTAAACAGAAAATATCCGAGATAAAAACAACAGCACCCAGACGCACTGAAGCCACATTCCAGATTAACACACAGGCAGGATGTGCTACATATGGTTTTCGTCGAGATAAACCCCACGTAGGTCTAAGCGCGGAGACAGGTACGCTCCGCCCCCACAACTCACAACAATTACTCTTCCAACAATAGTAATAAGAATGATATTGGCAATATTTTGCAAATAAAAGTTGCCGACCCGCTAAATTTAGGAATTAAAATAGATGCTTCTTGTAAATTGTAGAGTACTTAAGATTGGTTAGAAGCGCCTCAGAAGATACTGAAAGGATCTTCCTGGCTGTTTGGGGGCAATGCAGGAAAGCAACAAAGGAATCAAAACTTGACAGAGACTGTACGTTTTCGATAACCTAATGCGATATTATGACAACGGATTTATATACAGTGCGAACTTTGTGTATGCTCTATGTGTATTTTATGTGTGATAAGAATTTCCTTCTTGAAGAAAGGTATATTATGATTACTGCAGCGTTTCTCAAATTTGGGGCGATACCCTCCTAATAAAAAGTAAAAAAAAAAAAGAATTAAAAAATTTTTTTATTTTGTGAAATTGCCCCCTAGGGTGCCCTTCTCCTTAATTATCTGCGTGAGCTAGAGGTGTAGGATTAACTAAAGAACTAGAAGTTTCCATGTTCTTAAAATGACTTTATTAAGAACTTAAACTTAACCGTTTAACAGATTAGATGATAATAATATATGTCAGAGAATCCACGATGACAAAACACACTATATAAATAATACCGAAATAACGTAACTCGGACCACTATCAATATCTAACCCGCCTAATCTCAATTCCAATAATATCACAAGTCCTAATATTAAATAGTCAATCCTACCTGGATCCGATCGCCGATCTAATCATAAGGGAGTTGCGTCTTTACTCGAGTGCAATGGTATGCACCTTAACCTAATGGCTCTATCTTCGGGATAACCTCTGTTGGCTGTCACCTCACAATCGTATCACTCTCTATCATAACATTCCCCAAAGTGCCATCTCACTTACTCAAACTTCTGATACTTAAAAGCGATCTAATTTGCATCTCATATTCACGTTTCACTTCTTGGGTTTTGGTTGGAAAAGAGTTGCCATTAATCCTGGCCCCAATAAAACTTAAAGGAGATGTTAATGAAAAGACGCGTGAGCCTGTCACAAATTTATAAAAAGAAAACTAACAAAATACATTCTGACATAATAACAAATAAAATGCTCATTTACACTGATATGTTACGCATAAATGTACCAGTGCTGCACAATGTATTTAATAATTAATTTAACCATATTAAGATAAGAACAAGTTTAATCATTACCAGTGACACCATGGGATTGTCATATATAAAAATTATATACAGAAAGTAACACTTATCTTGATAATTTGTATGATTTATGATTAATTCCTTAACTGCCGATTAAAAGTTTTACAATTCGCTTCCCAATGCCAACCGTTTTTCACGTAGGCTCGCGTACGTGATGCATTGGGGAGGGGGGGGGAGGGAAAAGGAATAAGTAAGCTAATCCTCCGAAATAAGTAAATCCTTTGAAAACACTGTAAAGGCCTTTTTGTTGCATTCCAAAATATTCGGAATAATTTTATGAATGGCGGTGCACATAGTTCAGAAAGACGTGTATATACGCCTGGGGAAATTAACAATTTGACTGAGCGAGACGTTTATATACGTTATTGACACTTCAGAGGTTAAAATTGTATCGTAGTCTTAGCGTCAAAGTATATTATTATTGAATTATATACATTGTTATTGTATGAGGGGGGGCATTATGAAAATTATGATTAAATATTGGTTGCGAATATTGAAACGTTGAGAAGCACTGAATTACTTGAAGCTTCCAGGATAAATTACGATATAATCCGAAAGAATAGTGTGAGACATAGGCATCCTGTGATGACTATGTCTATTAGGATCCGCGTAAGCTAGAGGTGTGGGATTATCTAAATGATGAGACATTTTAGATTCTTAACACAACTTTTATTAAGAATATCTTAAATTACTTAATTCTAATTAACAACTTTCTTAAAGTGAGAGTTAACACCCAATTAAACCTTATATTCAAGTCAGATCGCGCAACTAGATCACTTATCTTAATTATAATAAATTAACTGATTCATCTAACTTCCTATACTAAATATTACCCTTTGCAGAGTCACCTTCCTTCAGCGATTGAGGTAATACATATAACGTAACTTTAGTTGAGAAGATTCAGACTTCCTTATAATTTAATTTATATGAACGTAACCTTCTTCCAGAGCTATAGGACATCTAACACTTGATCCGAATGATTCCACACTAAGTTATCTCTAGACTTGCCGCGCCTTCTCATCAAAGCTTCTATCCTTTTAAAGTATATCTCATTTACATATTCGATCCGTTTGTCTTCTTGGTATTGGGTTGGAAAGGTTTTGCCATTAATCGTGGCCGTCAAAGAACTTAGGAGTTATGTTAGAAGAAGGACGCGAGAGACGTCACAAGTGTTTATCATTATTACATCTAAAAATGATTTTTCAAAAGGCAAGTACTTACTAGTACGAATTTAAATACCAAAATAGTTTTTAAAAAATAGAAATAGAATCTAAGGTACTCAATCAATCATTAATACGTTTTTTAAGAGATATTTTATCTGAATTTAAAACAATAAATAACTTGAATGATACTCAAAACGTAAAATACTCTCGAATACATAGCATTTTAATAAAAAATAAAAGATGTTCCGAAGTATTCATTTAAATGTACATAATATTTATTAAGTGTTCAATCAATATTGTGACACCAAAGTTGGAGTGAATTTTATCTTAATTTTCTCTGTAAATACCATTTAGTTAAATTTCAACTTTTGGGACAAATCACCCTTTAATAGCAACAAATAAGAAATCGTTTGGTTTAGAGAATACCGAACTAATTAAATTCCTCATTTCAATTTCGATTTCCAATTTCTATTCGAGAATTGGACAAATTATATGAAAGTATTTTGAAGCTATTAAAATATTTTATGATGAATCTTCATTGTTATAATTTTTATGTAATGTCTTAACTATTTTATGAGTTTTGGTGTACTTATTTCGTATTTAGAGCATTTTTGTTGAAAACTATAAAGAAAGAAAGCAATTTCTTTAGAAGTTTTAGTATATAAACCTTCTTTTACTATCCCCCTTCCACCTCTGAAATTCAACATAGTTTACAAATAAAAATTTAAATACAATCTATTTAAAATATTTGAACTTTAATCCTCAAAAATATGGCATGGAAAGTTTGTTTTTAGCTACGTTTTTTATTTATATTAATTAGTTTATCTAATAACATCATAACTTGGTTCCATTTGTATTTCCTTGGTTTTTCAGGAAAGGCACTATTTTTGATCACAGCTTTGAGAAAAATTACAAAACTTAAAAATCGAACTTTTTGTAACTATTTTTCATTTCAACTTAAATAAAAAAAGAAATGGTTAAAAAACAGATACTCAATATAAGCACAAAATTCAATGAAGTATTATTTTATTTTTATAATTTGAGTTGATTTTCCAAATATTCACTTCATATTTAAAAGTAAAATATAAATTATGAATAATTTTTCAAATATTAATACAGCAATTATTAATTGTTTCAGTTATGGCGCATGTATTCTTTAATCACAATATATATTTAAAATTTAGAAACGTTAATTAATAATTCAATTTTTCTCTTATACGTATATATATATATATATATATATATATATAATCCATAAATACATACAAATAGCTATAAAACCTAAGTATAACTAGTCAAAAAAGTTATAAATATTAGCCTCAGTAGTACAATAACAAACTCCTGTCCTTATGAACTACTAAGATTGCAGGTTTAAACAAGTTCTAGGGCTAGCCAACCTTCACCTGTAATTTGCCTATATTACTGAGCCAAAGGGAAGAGAAAGAATAATATTAGGAGAAATTTATATATTACAAATAAAATACATTATACCATTAAAATATAACGATAATATTATAGCCTGCTAGTATTTACTAGACTATATTTAAAGTCGATGCAGTAAAGTAGATAGTAAGACTTACTTCGTGAGTATAGCAACATGTTATGTTTCCCACCAAATACAACAAGAGTAAAAGTAGTACCGCATAAAAGAAAAATTAGTAAATTATGATAGAATAATATAAAGTCTATAAATATATATGTACATTTAAAAAATCATAAATACTGATATAAAATTTTATATATATATATAAATATAAGTACCAATTTATTTCAGTAATTGGTAACTTCTTACAAAAATAAAAGACACTCTTTTTTCTAGTGATTTTGAAATTCAAAAGGGGTATTAGTACTCAAATATTCACCAATTTGAAAAAGTATCATGAGTTAGTGAAGTGTTCATTAATAGTTTAACCAAAACAACTTCAACAGAAATATAACTCTTTTTTTCTTTGGAATGAATATTTTATAAGAAGTACCTAACATATATATATGAATCGCATTGCATAATCCTAATTATCTTCGAATTATAAGTGGTATACGTCAGCGCTTCTCAATGTTTCAATATTTGCGACTCAATATTCAAACATAATTTTCATTTCCCCCCCCCCCTTCCGTACAAAAATCAATGCATTGAATTTTAAAAAAAAACTATACTTAGACGCTAACAGTACAATATGACTTTAACCTCTTGCCACCGGCGTATATAAACGTCTCGCTCAGCCAAAGCGTTTATTGACTCGAACGTATATATACGTCTTTCTGAAATACGATTTGTCTGTGTACTGATTTTCATAAAATTATTCTGAAGGCTTTGGAAGGAACTAATACATATTTTTAAAATTATCTTTTGTTTTCGACTTTTCAATATGCTCACCCCTCGTAGAGTTATTATGCCCCCTAGGGACTGCGCCCCACAGTTTGAGGAATGCTGGTGTACACTATAAAATTTATTTTTGATAATTTCCTTCTACCGATATAACTCTGCAAAGAAGTTAAATATAAGTTCTAATAGAATAGATAAAATATTCTCATTTGCTTTTATTTATTTATAAGTTTTCAGAATAAACAATATAATATAATAAACGAGCTAAAATACAAAAATAGATTGTTTCAAATAATTCAACACTGTTTTGAAAACTCTATTGAAATAACAACACCGTATTTACTTCAGAAAGAGCCTAACTCTGATTCCACAGCTAACTGGGCAAAAAAAAATATAATTTAAATTAAATTAGATATATTGTAACACATCCGTCTAAAAGCAGAACTGAAATGAAGAATTCAATTTAAAAAAGTAAATGTCTCTGTTTCGCTTTAAAAAAAAATAAAGTATTAGTTGCAAGAATAAACTGTTTCTCAAATTCCTCGAAAATGGCTCGCAGCTATTGGCAACAACAATTAACTCGACTTTAATTTACATTCGAATGTGTAAAGGTAGAAACTGAAACATTTTAAGTACGTACTTGATAAATTAAATGGTTGAAATTTGATTGTAAATAAAATAATTCAAATTGTAACTAGTGTGTTGCGAATCATTTTACTTAACGTGATAATAAAGGGATTTTTAAAACAATTTAATTAATGAAAAATTACTAAATTATGCTAAAATATTTGTTTAAAAGAATTTTAGATTTTAGATTTACTAGCTGATACCCAGCCGATTTGCTAGATATTTCAGGAATCTAATTTTAAAACGGAATATATTCATTTTGCAAAAATCTGGAACGATAGGATCAACTGTATGAATTTGTATTAATCCAAAGCAAATATACAAACATTTTAAATTTATACATAAGATTTCTAATCTTTTTTTTTTTTTAAATGTATAAATATTGATCAAATTCGAAAGAGTTTGTGTGGACATTGAAGATTGAATACGCAATATTTTTACCAATAATTGTGCGTATGTGTGCGTGTATTTTTAACTGAACATATATGTTTGTATAATTCTAAAATTTTGAGTATAAACTTCAAATAGTCCATGGAGCACTATTTAAATATATATCTTATTGACAAATTCTCTCATTTTTAGCCGTTGTATTTTGATGGGAAAGAAGAAACATTCCGTAAAAAAAATTTTTTTTTTTTTTTTT
>BMAV01023554.1:48308-64632 GCA_019973955.1 Trichonephila inaurata madagascariensis
AAATTTTTTTTTTTTTTTTTTTTTTTTTTTTTTTTTGACTGACTATTTTAAAACTGTATATTAAGAATCTTAGATATAATAGACGTTTGATGTCTCTTAAACTCCTTCCTATATTCTCAGGTAAGATATTTCCTCAGGCATGAACAAATTTAGTTTCATTAAAGTCTTTGATATACCACAAAATGAAATATAACAGAAATATATTACTTTCTGAGTAAAAACCCAGAAATATATAAATTCTTTAATCAAATAAATAATGTATTAAAAAGTATATTTTAAATCAAATCTTAAGTCTACGAAATATAAGGAAAAATACTATAGTAATCGATTAGACTAAAAAAAATAAAAGATCATTATATATTTACAAGATGATTAAAAAACACAATTTTTCAAAACATTTTTTTAAGAATTTCTTTTTAAATTCAAATTGTAGCATTCATTCTTCCCTTGTTATTTGTTTGTGTATGAAAAACAATCAATTCCCACGAGAAGATTTACTTTTTGAAGACTTAACTCTAATTAGATTTAGAAGATTTAATTTAGATAAGAAATCTTTTTTTCTAAAAGAAATTGTAATTATCTCCCACGTCTGTTTTGTTTATCTGAAGAAATTTTTTTTTTTAATTTTTCAATACTGTGATTAGTGCCTCTCGAAAATAGTCAGTGTAAGCGAGTATATGAAATTTTAAAGAGAAAATTCTTTTTTTTTTACAAATTTTAATGTTTAACAAAATGAATATTCTATCATATACATAAATTTTGAATGAAATAAGATTAGTATTTTCATTGATAGATTTACAAGCTGAAGTATAAGAATTTTTATTTTGTATTTAATAAAATTTATAAATTAATTCCAAGAAAAAATCAATAAATTATTATATTTCTTAAATTATTAAATAATCCCTTTCGTAAAAGATGTTTTATTTACCTTAATTATTCTTAGAATTAACTTTCAAAAACCCAGTGAAATATTTATAATGCTTTTATAAAGTGATTTTTAAATAGTAAAAAGCTTCTCATTAAAAAAATTTAATTATGTAAGATTAATAATTCTAAAAGAAGAGCGAAAATTCCGTAAATATAATTTTTCACATTTTATCTATTTATAAAGCGCATAACTTGTAACAAATCTAATTAATGTCATATTATGAAAATTAAGTTAGAGTGTAAAAGCTGTGTCTTCTATAAAACGTGCTAAAAAATTTTGTCTTCAAATTTTAAAAAACATGTTAAGATTTTTGACAAAACATTTTATTTTCCAATGACGATAGAAGGATGTATTGGATGATGAAAAATTATTTCCCTTCATTTATGTAAAAACTTTTATATTCTCAAACATTGGCGGATGTCATTCAAAAGGGGTTGTTGTTTTCTATTTTTCAACTGTTAATAGAGTGGCACTTTATGCAGAAAAATTATCAACATTTTATTCTATTGTAATTTGTGAGCGACCTCCCCTTGAAGTCGCTCCCTCACCGTCCTTCTACCTAAGTGTGCAGGAGGAAACAAAGTATGACCAGAAACTTCCATAATAATTATTATTATTCAAGCACACTTATAAACCACAAGAAGTTGCCCTAGGAGTGATATAAAGAAAGTAATAAATCGTAAGTGAACAAGAGCAAGTAATCAGTTTAAATTAACCTAATCTATCTTAGACTATAAATTCCCAATCCACTAATTCAGTATAGTGGCAAACGCCGTTCTTAACTCAAGTTGTGAAAATCAGTTAAATCTCCCCTTCGTAACGCCGCAACAGTTTTTCCGCTCCTTCTCTTTTACTATTACAAGACCCTGACTTTATATAGTCGAACTAATCTCCATATCAGGGTTTTTTCTTGAGAGGGATGGCTATGAAATAACGCGAATGCTAGCTCAAAGATTCCCCAAGAGGATTAGTGTGAAGGTCGCGTAAAGATCCACCACAAATTTAATAAATAAATTTCTTGGTTACGTCGAGATGGTAGTGCAACATCCGATGCAAATAATAAGAAAACTGAACAAGTTTAAGATTATTTATTTACTTAATTTTGATGGTGGACTAATCTCAAGGAATTTGGTCACTTCGTTTGCCCGATCTAAGCATTCTTAATCTTTCCCTGTGAGAATATCTAAAAAAAACAAATTACGACGATAATTCCAAATAAGAGATATTCTGAAAGTTGCCATTTCTCGAAGGACACAAGAAGTCATTCCTAGTAGCTTGAAACACATTTCTCAAAAGATATACAAATGAGACAAATTCAGATTGGACTCCAAGTATGTGAAGGATATTTTTAAGATTTAAAAATAAATATAAGTTCAGAATTGTTTTCAGAGTTATAAATGTTATGAATATTATGATATTGAACTTCATGTTAGATTACCATTAGAAGAAAAGTAATTAGTTAAAATTTTTCGTGTAATAACTTGTGACGGGTCTTTACGCGACCTTCACCAACTAATTCTTTTGTTGAATCTTTGGGCTAGCATTCGCGTTTATTTCACATCCATCCCTCTCAAGAAGAGACCCTGAGTTACAAATTAGTCAGAGTATATAAAGTTAAGAGTTTAATAATCGTAGGTCACAAGGAGCGCGGCATCTGAATGCAGTGTTACTATGGTAAGAATTAGAATTGACGCATCTTGACTAAAGGACGGATTTTGGCTACTAGACTAAATTAGTGGATCCAGAATTAATAGGATAGGACTGATTAAAGCTAAACTAATCTTATTACGTGCGCTTATTCACGTAAGGTAGTTGCTTTCTTTATATCACTCCTAGGGGGCTTCCGTTTATAGATTACTTTGTTGTGGAATACTGTAATTGATAATAATAAATTAGATTTATCATGGAGAGTCTTGTTCATTCATCATTCCCTCCCACAGCTTTAGGTAGACAAGATAACGAGGAAGCGACTTCAGGGGTAACACCATTACAAACTTAATGAATCATCCATACGGAAACTTATATCGGATATCCTAAATTAAAAATAGTACAGTGACCGATATATTTTCAATAACACTCGTACTTTTAACTCTTATTTATCATCTTTAAACGATAACGCAAAATCGAATATGACTGCATGCTTTTGTTTCCTGGCAAGGTATAGATTCTGTGTTAGACGTAAAAGCCATCTGTTTCAATAACACTTTCTGAACTATAAAAACATTATTCAATGTTTCAAAGATACCTATTTCAAAACTTATTCGATACTTATAGAATGTTCATGGAGTAAGAAAGTTAAAAAATAATTTAAAATATTTTTTTAAAAAAAAAAGAAAAGAGATGCATTTATCTAATCATATTATATAAATTTTAGGTTAAATTCTTCTTCATAGGTTAACACATTTTATTTTTTTAAATCGTATTAATGTCCTTGTAGTTTTGAAACTACAAGGACATTAAACTGATTCTTACAACATTACTTTAAAAATTAATGTTGGAGGAATCAGAAGTCTACTTTTGTTGTAAAATTATATTTGATTAAAATGATTTAAGAAAATTTTAATGTTGTTTTTAACATCAATAGCTTATGAAACTAGTTTGAAACTTCTTATCAAATAGGAGTTTCACCTAGCGTATTCGCGATTCTTATCTCTCTCAATGTATATTAATAATCTCTTTGAAATTGTGATAATAGTTTATTTATTGAGCCAACTTTTTTCACTTATTAGATAAAAAGAAGGGCTTACTCGTCATGAGGGTATATAGTCCCCTTTCTTTATTACTTATGTTTTTTATCATGCACAATAAAAATAAATAATCATTTAAATTGTTTTTTCCAGTTCTCGGTAATTAAAAATATTTTTAAAAATATGAATCAATAAAAATCCGAACCTGATTACAAATGCATAGTTTAATCAGAATAAAAACGTGGGTAACTTCAACTTGAAAACAAATATATATTGTTAAAACGCACATACTGTATTATTAGATATATTTAAAATATATTGAATACAATGTGCTGAGTTTTAGAAATTAGAAACAAAGAACATTAAGAGAACACTGTTTTCCATCATGTTTTTCTATCTTATAATGTTCTTGATAACCTCATGTTATTAATCATTATTGTTTTCCATCAATAAACATTGTAATTCATCTTTCTTACTACGCGCTCCATTGATGTTTAATTGTAGAATGTTATAATTGCCCTCGTAGCATATATCTTGTCATTATCTTCATTCTTTCATTCATTACCTTGTTCCCGGACCAGAACTAGACAGACGTGTTGCCTACCCCGAGCGCGGTAACATTACATTGATCCCCTGATTGGCTTCCTACAGAAAAATGTTATTTTGAAAAATTTTGATGCTCGAAAAACTACTTAGAGTACCAGCCTAGGCACGCTGGATGGGACGATTCCAGTTTAATTATTGCCATATCCATCTCATGTATAGAAAATCTATCACTCTTGTAACTTACACAGATGACGTATTTCAAGAATATAAAACTATTTGTTTCACAGATAGGAGTAAATTGAATGGAGGGGTTGGTTTTGCCTGCGTTATTTACGAGGAAGAAGTTGAAAAAGTTACTTTCCATCATCGATTAAGGTGTCCGACTACGTTCGGAACCGTTATTTTGAAAAAGCGTATGAATGGATAATATTTATAATATTTAGTGTAACTTAGATTAGAAAATGTATATAAAATTGTTTTAAGAATAGTACTACAGTAATTAAGTACAATATTTTGACAAAAAATGAACATAAAATAACTAATTTTCAAAATGTTCTCCTTTCGTGAAAATTTCTTCTATTATAATAATATTTTGCCTGTATATAGATCAGACATAAGTACAGAGGCTCAAATAGAATTTTTGAAATATATAACTTAGATGTAGATTTATACATATTTTACTATAACAGAGGGGAGAAATTTTAGGAAAAAAACGCCGATATTTATTTCAATGGGTTTTAACTCTGAAAATAATGTGAATTTTTCAAAAATCATACTTGAGCCTCTATACAGAGGTCTGAGCTATATACAGGCAAAATATTATTATAATAGAAGTTTTTTTCACAAAAGGAGAACATTTTGAAAAAAGGTTATTCTAAGTTAATTTTTTGCCGAAATATTGTATTTAAGTAATTTGTTTTTTGTCAAAATGTGTCCTTAAAATAATTTTATACATGTATTCTAATCTAAGTGACACTAAATATTATGAAAATTATTCATTTATGTGCTTTTTTTTTAATCTCGGTTCCGAACGTAGTCGTATCCTTAAGAGATGAATGCTCGGTTTTTCCGGCCAAACAACTCTGCATTAATCTTGCCGTAAGAGTGATTCAGAACTCTCTCCGTCAGGGCGATACTCTCAATTTCCTTATCTGCACTGACTCTCTGTCTTCACTCCATTCTTTGCTCAACGTAAATTCTACAGAAAAACTTGTTGTGGAGGTTAAATCTATTTTTTACTACCTTAAAGACTGTGACATACACGTTTCTTATGTTCGGGTCTATAGAGGAAATCTCGGCAATGATAGAGTGGACCAGTTGGCCAAAGAGGCAACTTGCCAAGATATGAACCTTTCAATGTCCTTGCTCTTGTACCACATGAAGTATTTAGCTTGGTAAAGAAATATTTCCACCTGGAACATCGAATTCTTTGCCTCACTTAAAGTTTTGCGGACTAAAAAAGTTTTTTCCGACCATTTATTAACGGATAAAATGTAAGAAATTTGTTACTGATTTTAAGTTGTCCCAGATTCTAACACTACATGGAAATTTTAAGAGCTATTTTTCTAAGTTTAATTTAATGGGTAGTGATATTTTTTCTTGTGGTCACAGACGGTTGAAACTGCGGAACGAGTATTGTTGTATTGTAACCTATATTTTGTTTTAAAAAAAGAAAATTTTTAAAAGGAATTGAAACGTTTAGGTATTTACTGGCCACGTGTTTGTCTTTGTTGGTCAATTGTACTGAAAGCGTAATTGTGTCTTAAGAAAATTTGTTTACTGTATAGATTTTTAAAGTTTTATATTGGTACCTCCCCTTCTTTATATTTCTGCATTTTCTCCCTTCCTTTTATTTTATATTTGTATCATAAATGGATTTTTAAATTTGTTTTAAAGTATATAATAGTGTTAGCACTTGCTTCTGTAAGCCTCATGTTATGCAATGAGGAGCATGAAGAGTTTTGCAAATAATTTAATTAAAAAAAAATAACCCCGAAAGGTTGGACTTCTGCCTGTTGGTCCACGGGAGATACTATTTTACATGGACACTCGAGGCTCACGCAGAAAATTCACCGACTACTCGAAACAATTTGTCGAATGGAGAAAGCATGCACCTTGTAGTGGATGCTTACACATGTGGGAATCGGAGGAAATGAAGCAGCTGATGAACTGGATAAAGCTGCAAGGGACTTAAACATCAACACCTCAAAATGCCATGTTAAACTCGACGACGCAAACGCCACTGCCCGATATCGACTTAAAGAAAAAACCATTAAGGTGAATCAAAAAATATGCAAGATTGATTCCAACAGAGAAATCACAAAGACAATCACATGATTGAGAACAGGCCACATCGATGGCACGAAAATAAATGTAGGCAAGACAAGGACATATGTAAAATGTAGATATTATCCTGATGAAGAAATCTCTCCAAGCCATATTTTCATTGTCCAGCAATACTAGCATCTCTCCAGAATATCGGAGAACATCCGTTTGATGCCGATCTCTACTTAGAGAATATAGTGATGCTGGCTTAAGCCGTCTTTAGTAGTCACGGATCCATTTGACTTCCTGGACACGACACCAAAAAAACAAACCATAAATCCATATACCAAGTTGAATAGAATGCTGTCGAATAGCATGTTTTTGGAAATTTATATTTCGTTACATAGCACACAAAAAAATAAAAATTTTCATTTTGTAAATGCATGTTGTGTTACTGAAGGCATTTAAAATTACACTAAGAAAAATTCTAAAATAATATTTACCTCTTTTTAGAAACATTTCAAGTTGCATTTAAGCTTTAAAATATTAATCTTCCTTATTGCTTTTTCTAAAAACTGTGAAAATATTGTCATTCTTAATTATAAAGAAAACAAAAGCACTCAGATAAAAAAAAGACGTGTTTTTTTAAACCTTAAGCTACTACAATTACCAAAATAGAAGGAAAAAAAGTTTATAAATTCATCAATACTTGAAAACAATGAAAAAATTAGCCAATTAGTTTAAGTAAGAAAATTTAACAAATCTATTGAAAACCAATCACATTTTAAAAAGCTGAATGAAGCTCTAATGCATTTATTTTACAAATAATAATTTATTTTTAAAGTGTTTTTTTAAAAAAAGTGCAAAAAATTTAGTGTTTAAAAAAATTAGCATTTAGTTATTCCTTCATTGCAGATGTTTATCCGCAAATAAAACAAGTCAAAACAAAAAAAAAATTCTTAAAAAGACTTCTTTTCTTAGCAGTCCTTTCTTGAGGAATCCAATTATACTCCTTCAAGGGGATATTACTACAGCAATAAAAAAGTAATCCGGATAAATAAAAAAAGCACCACAGCCTTTTATCCGTACATTATCGAATTTCTCCTTTAATTAGAGTATTGGACATCTTTTTAATATTTCTGAAACATTTACTATTTTTCTTATGTTTTATTGTTATATTTATTTCATGCACCTGATATATAACCTTTAATTTTTTTATTATAAAACTGTTTATAAAATAGCTGAAACATGAAGCACTATTTTTCAGCTGTAAATTTTGCTCAATTTATCAAGAAATCACTTTTGAGACTAAAAAAAATATATCTTTATATAACTATCTAGATTTCTTCTTTTTATGCAAAGCTTTTTTTGTCTACAGAATCAATTTCTCGAGACATTATTAATTGCATTACGAATATTTCTTTTTTTAAATGCTTAAGTATGCAGAAAAAAGAAAATAATATCCTCTAAACTTTTGTAATGAAATGCTTGTGTGCGGTAAAATTTACTTTGACTAACAAGGTATTTTATAAATTAATCTCAATCGAAATTAATTTAATTTAATTTAATTTAATTACAGTTTAGTAATGTTTCGTTTTAAGCTACAAAATTTAATTAAAACGTGTTTTGCTTTGTCATTTTTTTTATTCTACGATATCCCGAAAGATGAGCAACATGTATGAGTTTCATTTTATTCATTATTTATATTTGATTTTTATTTCATTTGTACATGGTTTTTAAAATACTGAGTGCATAATTCACATATGTTACAACATTATATAACTATGTGTTATATTCATAGGTTTCCGTGTGAGCTTTTACTTTGTTTGACTATTTAAATATAGCGTGTCTACCAATAATATAATTAAATATTTTTTTTTAATCTTCTTTCATGTGTATGTAGGTTCTCAGCAAATATCACCCGAACTTAAAATTCAAATTCTATTAAAATTCCTTTCATGGTCATATCCCGTCCTTTCTCAGGTATTACCACCCATTTAAGACCTGATGGGAAAATTTGGATTAGCAGAAACTGAAATAATTGCACATCCCAATACCAAAACACACTTGACTGCGATTTTCCTTGTTGAGAGACTCTACGCTATAGTATCTTTGATACAATCAAAAACAAATAAAAGCTACTCTGAAAGTTATTCATCATCTTTTAGAAAAGTCAAATATAAGCTCAAGCACACACACGCGCAACCTCACACACACACAAACACACATTCAAATAAATATTATAATAAATTAAAAGTAAAAAAACTTTTTTAAAAACAAGCTTTTATTAAATGCTCTAAAAAGAATAAAATAAACTTTTCTTTTAAATTTTTTTAAAAGAAAATTTAAAAGAAATTTTTAATCTTTTAATTTATGATATAAAAGATTGTCGCGAGATTTAAGTACTCGTATTTACGCAGTTTGAAAATTTTAAAATTAAAATCAATCAGATCAAGTTATTTAATTTGATTGTTTATCTACACAGATAAATCTCGCGACAAGCTTTTATATCATAAATTGTGTAATGACTTTATAAGTTGATAGCAAAAAAGTTTTAAAAGAAAAGTTTATTTTATTCTTTTTAGAGTATTTAAATAAAAACTTGTTTTTAAAAAAGTTTTTTTATTTTTAATTTATTTTTTACTTTTTAGTTATCGCTAGACAGAGGTTTCTCTGTCTGTTAATCTCATCAACGCATGTGATTGTTGCAAAGTCGTTTACCGGTTAATTTTGAACAGCCCAACTAAGGGGTAATTAACCTTTTCTCCCGCCAAGCCACATAAATATGATAGATATTTCTCTCGGGCCGCAACAAGAGGATAATGGGAAGAAGGAAAAATACTGTTAGACCAAAACAACATTGGACAATGCAAAATTAATTAAAATATTAAAACTCTTTTTTTTTTGCTTTTACTATAATACTATATTGAAAACGAAAAACAGAATTTTTTTTAAAAATCCGTAATTTTAAACCAATTTTTTCAATTCTTTTGTGCAGAATTTGAAAAATACTATTCTACAAACGAAAAAATATTTTTGTGCGATTATGCAATCATGAACAAAAAAATTAACGCACCAAGATGGAATCGTCAAAAGGAAACGAAATTTTACATACGTAATGACAACTTTAATATAAGTAAATGATTAGAAAATCAAAGAAAAAGGATCAATTAATTCAGAGAATAAGGCAAAAGAACGGAGGATTTAATACCCTGTTGAACCCCCTCTATATATAGCGCGAATGCACGAGACGATACGATCGAGCATTGAGGCATACAAGATCTGCATGATGTCTTGAGACATTTCATTCCATATTTGATGTATCCTTGCCTCTAGTTCGTTCAAAATCGTGGGATGCCCAACTCGCCGTCCCAAATTATCCCAGATATGCTCGATTGGAGACAAATCTGGGCATTGGGCAGGCCAAGGAAGGGTAGTAACAGTGCGGAGACAGTCTTGTGACATCCTTGCCATGTGAGGCTGAGCATTGTCTTGTTGAAAAATGGCTCCTGGGAGCCGTTGCTTGAATGGCAACACATGTAGTTGCAGGATATCATGGACATACCGCTGGGCTATCATGTTACCACGAATCAATGGTAGGGGTGACCCTGTATTGTAGGCAATGGCACCCCATACCATCACAGCAGCTGTGGGAGCGATGTGTCGATGTAAAGCAAAGCCAAGATTTTGGCGTTCACCAGGAGTCTCCACACACGAACACGATTGTCATCACTGCTGAGATTGAATCTGGATTTATCGCAGAAGCAGACCTGGTTCTATTCCGCTGCAGTCTAGTTTCCTAGTGCCCGGCACCAGTCCAAACGGAGGCTTCGATAGTTGGGTGTCAAGGGCAGCCCACGTAATGGACGCAGGGATCCTAAATTTCTTTCAGCCAGGAACCTTTGTATGTTTAGAGAAGACACAGGGATGGCAGACACGCGTGTCTGAATGGCGGTTGATGAAGCAGTTAGCTGTACGCGTACATTTCTAACGATGTGGTGGTCTTCTCGATGACTGGTCTGTCGTGGGCGTCCTGAGCCTGGTCTTCGTGTAAATGACATCTCTCGGATCTGCTAGTCCCAACACCTCCTCACAACACAATCAGAGCGGACTAATTGACGAGCTACTGGCCTAGCTGACCACCCAGCTTTCAACATGCCGATGATTCTCCCCCTTTAAAACTGCGGCAGCTGCTCATATTGTCCTCGGAAACTGCGTAATGACATGTTTACCACCTCTCTTTCTTTGTAAACGATTCAGCACACTCAAACAAACTTTTTTTTTGGTGACCTGTTTTACACTCCACCTGTCAAGCTGTTTAAGAATCGGTGGATGTTCGCTTACTTGAGAGCTCTGATAGCGAGAGGGGAAGGGGGATTTCCATGACAATATGTCATGCATTTAAAAATGCTCGTGCAACGCCGGGGAGAAATAAAACTGTCTGACAAAGAAAAGAAGCGAAAAAATTTCGAAACAGAGAATTTCAAGTAATACACTCGGTAAAAGCCCGAGAAACGCCGGGCTAAGTGGAGGAAGGGGGTGGGTGGAAGTCATTTTGAAAAAGAGTATTAGAAGTGCTAATTTTGTGAAGGAAAGGGAAAATTTATAAAAGTAGAAAAGGCTCTTGCAACTAGTCTTCTTAACTAACTGCGATATCGGAATGTAAATGGTCAAAACATGCATATTCATCCTAACTAAGCATGTATACCAAATATCAGCTCAATCGGTTGAAGACATCAGCTTCAAAATTAAGTTGCAAAATTCCACCCGAACAAAGTTTACATTGTAAGTTAAAAAAAAGCTTGTAAAATATAACATACTTTGTACGCATACAGACTGGAAGTATTGTAAAATATCTCGCTGAACAAATCAAACGAATTTCAAAAATTTTTTACACGAAAATATAATAATTGTACGAGCGGGGTATCGATCCCCGTACCTCTTACATACTAAGCGATCGCTGTGTCATCTGAGCTACGCCCCTGGTCCACATCTTTGTTATTGTAAACATGCTCGCCTTAACACTTGAACAAGATCATTATAGTAACTAGGTCAATTAAAAGTGTTACGGGAGAAACTAGAATCGAGTAAATAGATATCATAGAATGTTTCAAAATAAATAGAAATAGTTTAACAGATCTGCCTTTCTTAGTATTCCTTCTAGAACAGTAAAAATATAGCGTACTTTGTTCATATGCAGAGTGGAAGCATTGTAAAATATCTCGTTGTAAAAATCAAACGAGAATTTAATATATTATTTTAAAAAATTTTACGAAAAAATAATAATTGGAGGCGCGGGGTTTCGATCCCCGTTTATATATATATATATATACATAGTTGTTCGTATGTAAACAGCTAGAACGATTGAACTAAAAGCAGTAGTAAATGGCAGTTGATTTATTTCGCGCGTTAACAACAATATATTTTTTAAAGAATCTTTTTCTAATTTTATAAAAAAAAACTTCAATGTTAATAACTTAAGTGCGCGCTAGTAAATTCATTTTACTCCCGAGTAATTTAAAAAACGAGTTACTTTAGAGAATCACTGTTATTCAAACAAGAAGATAAACTACATAATTAATGTATACTTCAAGAAGATATTTCTGATGTGTATTTTTAGTGACTAAAAAGCTATTTTGGGAAATGTAGGAAAATTCCACAATGTTTTTTTTTCTTGCATAATCTAATATTCCTCCATTACTTTAGCAATATTTCATTTTAACATTATTTTAATAATTACCTTTCAAATTTTGGCTTCTGTTTAGCACTTGAAAGGATACATTTTTCACATACACACACACAGCAAAGCGGATAAAAACGAAATTAAGCCTCTGCGGAACCATTAAAATGCGGGGGAGGCATGATTTTAAAAAAAAGCAGTTTCTTCCCTTGCGTTTCTTTTATTTTTATTGGTGTTATTTCTTTCAAAAAGAAGATGGCTTTTTCGATAAATTAAAGCAAAATATTACTTTTTAGAGAAACAAATTCTTAATTTATCAGAGAATCCATCTTGAAATACATAAAAATTTTTCAGGTTATTCTTATCTCAATAATATATTCCATTCATGTTCATATTTATGTTTTTCTTGGAACAAAAATGAGTTAAAGATTATCTGTGTGTGTGATAATTTGCTGCAACTGTATTCAAATGTAATATACAGCTTTATTTATCTCTCCAATCGTTTTGCAATAAATTACTAAATATACAGAGAGAAACTGAAGAAATCTGATATCATGTGACTAGAATTTTCTAACTTCTGTAACATTTATTTGAACATATTAAAATTTTTTTTTACCTTAGTGTTATAAGAATGTTGCTGAATTTTTCTACTTAAAAGTAATAATTTTTTACTTGCTAATACCTAAGACCATCAATAATTTATTAATAATTAATTAACGAGTGCAAACAAATGTTTATTTAAAAAGTGCCAATTTATGTTATGTATGTGTGTGTATGTGTGTGTTACTTCCACATAATTTTATAATAATGTACATTAAAACTTATGAAAATGATTTCAAAATTTATTTGCTCAAATAATCTTTAACACTTCGAGATGTCTCTGATATTCAAAGAAAGTAATGTTAAAAAAAATTCGTTTATAACCAAGAGAAAAAATAAAAATAATAATAAAATGATTTTATTCAAAATAAGATTTTTTTTTACTATCCATAGCACAAATTTAAAATAATTCTTCTATTAATGCTACATAGTTCAGAATTTTAAGTTGAGTAGAGGTATTCTTAAAAACAGATTACAATTTTTTAATTCGTTTTTTAAATAAAAACAATATATTTTCCCTATGAAATAGGGTTGCTTATTCAATGGAATAAATAAACTATTTTTTAATTTACTGGCTGTAAAATTATTTTATAATATATTAACAACATTAACAATAAATTAAAGAAGGAAAACCTGTTTTTGAAGCACTCGAGTTATATTTTCCAGCTTAAAATTGTGACATTAGAACCACATGACCGCCTGAATATATCAAAATCTATCGTACTCAATTTTGATGAGGCGCTGTTAGCGCCGGATTACTGATGCGAAGGCTCCGATAGGATGACATTATGCTCATTATGCTAGAGCCTGGAAAATCCTAATAGTAGGTTTGAGAGAGTCCACAAGCGAGTCTGGAAGTAAATTTGATAGAGAGTCTGAAAGAGTGTGTTAGAATGTGGTGTAGCGTGCCTTTTTCGTGTCTTCTTACGGGTAGAATATGTCACGCCTTCAAAAGAGATACGTGACGTAGAATCATTTCTGGTTGGACGTAGTCAGGATTACTGTTCTGCCATTGGTCCTTGTCACCCCTCATGTGGTTGACTTTGAAGCTAGATATTGACGTGGGAAATGCACTGGTCACTTCTCTGTCGGTTGGATAAAGGAAGGTCAGAGATTGACTTTCCCTCGGACTTAAGTTTCTGTATCGTTCTGTCTTGGGTACTCTTCCAAACGAAACTACGTGACCGTTTTAAAACCATTAGTTCCCTAACAGAAAATTGGTACTTTGGTTGAAACCGTCGCAATTTCACATTCTGAGTTAAAATCAAAAGGATCATGTTTCGATGTCCATTAATTTCAGTCAAATTTCTGTTATCTGTTCTTAATCTAATCAGATGCAAAAAAAATTAGTTTACTATCTATCCTTGATTTATACGAATAATAATTTATGGATTTAACTAAATTATATTTCCATTTTTTTCCTTTCATTTTTTTTGTCTCGCCAAAATTCTTTGTTAAGAGAAAAAAGTTATCAGCAAGTGAAATCTATTAAGTTTAATGGTAGTTAATGTTAATTAGGAATAATGTGTCTACGAATTTAATTAATTATAAGTTGTACCTAAATTATTGAGCCGAAATTAAATTAACAGATAGTTTTAAAATACTTTCAGCTTTAATTAATAGTCACTGAAAATTGAATAAATAATTAATGGTTTAATTTACTTACAAATGAATTTTCTGGTTGATCTGCTCCATGTGAATTCTATAAGAGATGAAACACCTGCAACTTAAGTTAAAGTTATTGTATTATACGCTAAACTTCAGATCTCTCTACAACAATATCCTTAAATAATTTCTTATAATATGCTTAAGATTTATTACTTTTAATATCATATTTTCAATATTAGGTTTCAGTTTACATTTTATATAAAATTCATCTAAATGCTTCGAAAAATTTTTACTTTCAATTTTATAAATATCTTATCGGTTTGAAATAATTACACCTTTATCTTCTATTTTTAAAATTTTCATCGGCTTTTTAATTGTATGGCAGCGTTTCTCAAACTGAGGGGCGCGCCTCCCTTGGGGGGCGTGACAACTCTACGAGGGTGGCGCGTGCATATTGAAAAGGCAAAAACAAAAAAATTTAAAAAAAAAGATTAATTTACTGAAAGTAAACAAACAAAATACATTCTGACATAATGAAAAATGAAATACACATTTACGCTGATATATTATACTTATAAATGTATCAGTGCTCTACACATTGTATTTTATAATTAATTTAATAATTCTAGTTTAAGAAAAAGTTTACTAATAACCAGTGACCCCATGGGCTTGTCATATATGTAATTAAAAACAAAAATTAGAACTCATCTTGGGAATTTGTCAGGTTTATAATTTTTCCCTTAACTGCCGATTAAAAGTTAAGCGATTCGCTTCCCAATGCCAACCGTTTTCTACGTAGGCACGTATATGGGATGTACATCCCCGGGCCCCCAAAAAGAAGAGCAAATAATCTGAAATAAGTAAATCCTTCGTAAACACTGCCAAGGTCCTTTTCTTGCATTCCAAAGCCTTCGGAATAATTTTATGGATATCACTACACAGAAAAGATCATACATTATAAAGACATTTATATACGTCAGAGGAAATAAACACTTTGGCTTAGTGAGACGTTTATGTACGCCGAGGGCTCTTAAGAGGTTAAAATTGTATCGCAGTTTTAGGGTCAAAGTATAATATTAAATTCTATATATAGTTATTGCATGAGGGTGGCGCGAAGAAAATTATGATTGAATATTGGGTCGCGTATATTGTAACTTTGAGAAACACTGTTGTATAGAAAATAAATTATTATACAGATTCTCTTGATGCGTAAAATGTAAAAATAAGTCAGAAGATCTCAATAAAAACATTGCAAATACTTGTACGTGATCTAAGTGACATATGCCGCTAAACTTACTGGGACAAAGCTTGATAACTCGTCCCGACAAACTAAAACGCAAAGCAACGTACGCTAACCATTTTCTTACTCAAAGTGCTTTTCAAGTTGTTTAGTTGTATCAAATGCTACACTAGGTGTCCTTACAAAAGCATAAGATATTGTGATATCCTATGTTAAGTGACCTCGAACATTTTAATTTGGTGTAAGGGTATATGGAATGCATTCGCTAAAAATCTTATAAATTTTTTTTCAACTTATTTGAATACTTTACCCCCTTAACTTATTAAATAAAATGCTATAAAAGTATTCTTTTGTACTCAATAATTATTGATAACACTGGTCAACAGGATTTTTGTCTCATGAGTACCAATAGTTGTACTTAATGCAGTTATTAATCGTGTTTTCAAATATGTATTCGGAATTTCTCCACCACCCACAGTTTTTTTTTTTTAAATTTTAATTTCAATTAATGCATTTAAATATTTTTTAATAAACGACCATTTGTCCATTGTAAAATAAAAACTCCTTGAGCATTGTAAATGTGATGGAACTACATGAGCTAACTCAAATGGTATCATTGCTACTGTTGTGCAAGTTCAGACATGTACAAACACTTTAGCACCAGACACAACAGACGGGCACAGGCATGGTCTAGACTATCATGCATTCATTAGAACGATGTCAGTTGTGAGATAGTAGTGAACCCGTAAACACGTAATTGTGAGTGCTTT